>CABFOQ010001766.1:4837-24234 GCA_900660455.1 Gephyroberyx darwinii | reverse complement strand
CGATGAACGCTTCTTATAAAAAATAAATGTTTTAGTCAAGGTTGGGGCTCCATGTCTTTGCCTGACTTTCCGCTTGAGACAAAACAATGGGAGAGTCCAACGATTGTAAAGGAAAAAAGAGTTTTGTTTGGATATGCTTTTGTTCAGAATAAAAACAGGTTTCGATAGTCTTTTCTCTCTTTTCAAGTATAATACATCAATCCATCTCCTGGCCCCTTTGTTCCCTCACTGGGTCATGTAGTCACCCGGGCAGCATAGATTTAGCTATCTATGGAGGAGGGAAGCCAAACAGAGGGGCATGATGGTCTGGTCTGGTCAGGAGGGGGGATGGGGGGTCATTGGGGTTGGACAGCTATGTTAGCAAGATTAGCCATAGCAGCAACAGTAGCAACAGCAAACAGTTAAAAAGTCATCTGGAGGTTGTGTCAGACATGTATTGCAGGTTATTTCTTTCTGGTGTGCTGCCTCCGGGCCTGCAGCCTCTGGCGGGCCCCAGACGGCTTGGATCCAGCCCCGATGGAGAAGGAGGGAGTCGCTGGAGAACCTGATTACAAAACAGACAGTGTCAGTATTTGGAATGGGCTGTTAAAAACCCAATATTACAAAATTTGTTTGTGGTGATCAACGTCTACTTTTGTAATTTGCTTAACATTAGTTTTAAATTAATACTCTGCAACACTTTCATATAATAAATGTCCTTTTTGCTATTCTCCAATGATATACACTACATGACCAAAAGTATGCGGACACCCCTTCTAATTAGTGGATTCAGCCATTTCAGTCATACCCATTGTTGACAGGTGTATAAAAATCAAGCAAACTGCCATGCACTCTGGACAAACATTGGCAGTAGAAGTACTGAAGCGCTCAGTGATTTTCAATGTGGCACTGTCATAGGATGTCACCTTTCCAAGTCAGTTCGTCAAATTTCTGCCCCGTTAAGAGCCGCCCAGGTCAACTGTAAGTGCTGTTATTGTGAAGTGGAAATGTCTAGGAGCAACAACTCAGCCGCAAAGTGGCAGACCACACAAGCTCACAGTCCAAACTGCCTCTAGAAGTAACGCCCGGACAAGAACCGTTCGCCGGGAGCTTCATGAAATGGGTTTCCATGGCCGAGCAGCCACACACAAGCCTTTAGATCACCATGTACCACCAAGTGTCGGCTGCCGTGGTGGAAAGCTCACTGTTATTGGACTCTGGAGCAGTGGAAACACGTTCTCTGGAGTGATGAATCACGCTTCACCATAAGGCAGTCCGATGGACAAATCTGGATTTGGCAGATGCCAGGAGAGCGCTACCTGCCTGTGGTAGAAAAACTATATGTATGGACCATTTTAATGTATGCACCCTTCTTAGCATTCTTTAGGGTAACCATTTACTATGATTTCCTCTGTGTGACTGCTCTCCTATTTTAGTTTTGTTTCTGAAGGAACTGCTAATGGGAAACTGCTAATGTTTAGTCGTATTATTATCTATGCAGGTGTTTTTTTGACTTGACAAATGGCCTCACTCCCAACTGCTCTTTCGTCAGAGATCTGTATACTCTATACTGTGTGTGGATCTCTCCTGAGTGCTCAGCTATTGCAAATAAATATACTCAAGTAAAACACGACTTGACTCTGACCTCTTAATCTTTAGTTAACGATTTTATTCAACACTGCCCGAATGCATAGTGCCAACTGTCAAGTTTGGTGGAGGAGGAATACTGGTCTGGGGCTGTTTTTCAAGGTTCAGACTAGGCCCCTTAGTTCCAGTGAAGGGACATCTTAACAACCATCCCTGCAGGCATTGGATGGAGTCACCAGACCATGTTTTGACCCTTTGGGTCTTTTTGGAGTTTTCTCCCTTTTCAAAATGGTTTTATAATAAAGGAATAAGGAGAATGGTGTTATGGTCAGCCTTTCCTATGGGAGGTTTAGCAATTGACATGTATGCGCCTTTAATGGACCCATAGCACAAATTTGAGATTTTATTACCCATGGGGCAAGTTGCATATTGATGGAAAATGTGCAAGGCTTTACTTAGAGTACAGTGGTTGAAATCTGCCCACACTAATACTGGGAGTGTCAGGGGAGATTAATTGTAGCATGGGCACTACACGTTCAGTTCCATCTGTTGCGTTTACCTCGTTTCCCCTGGAGTGAATATAAACCACTGTGGTGAATGCCTGAGAGAGTTCTCGAGGCAAATATTGAGGCCATGGTGTCCATTGCGCATAGCCTTTTCCTCACAATGACTGATTTGCACCGGTGTTCATTGATATAAAGACACACCCTTCCTCCCGGCAATTTGCCCGTTTCCCCTGCATCACTAACACCATCAAATGGTAGCCAGGTTTATGTTTGGAACCATTTCAGGTGAGCGACCACGTATTCATCCGCTGTGTAGTGATCTCTAGCTGTACAGTCTCCCATCGCCCACTACCTTCACTTCCGATGGAAACAGGGAAAGTCGTCCCTGATAGTTCAACACAATGTTCTTTTTATAACATTTTTGCACCTGAATGTGGATGATTTTAGTGTCCACATTCTCATCACTTGATGAAGTTGACCAATTGGGCAATCTACCAAAACCTTGGTGTATTCCTTTAATAACTTACCAAAGTGAGGGGATGCCACAACGCTGAAGCCTTGGGCAGGTGTCGCAGGGCTTCCGAAGGGAATCGGACCAACAGCAGCACTCTGGCCAAAGGTAGGGGTAGATGTTCCTGGAGACAAAACAACATGGACAGTCAGACTGAATAACAACTAACGAAAACTAACGGACTAACGGAAAACAACTAGGCCTAAACAAACTAGGCTGAAACAAATATCATTCAAAAGACCAATGAACATTCTCAGGAAAAACTCAATATGCGGCAAAAGTGCCACACTGCATAATCTATCAAAACCTCACTCTAACCAACAGGCAACACAAATAACCTGTAGGAAACACTGAATAGTAGTGCCCAAATATTCTCTCGATTTGTATATACTAGGTGTTTTAAAAAGTAGGTATACAACAAAAATAATAATCATCAAAAAAAGCTGTATCATTTGCTTTCTTATTTTGTCATTTTAACAAACTAATGCAACATTCAATTGATAATATTAAGCATTCAATTATTACTGCAAATTACAAATTATACTTCTAGAATGTCTTTAAAAATATACAGTTGTGATTGAAAGTTCATGAACTCCTTGTGCAATTAGAAATTTTGAGTTTAACATGCAATCCTTATTTAATCACAATTACCCTTTTCTTAACTTAAATAATTTAATAATTTACCAATTTCATATGTTTGTTAAAGGAATTAGTGCAGGTGCAAAAATAAGGGAAGTTTGTGTGGCACTCCCATAAATAGAGGTGAGAAACCTGGTCAGTTAGGTGTTACCCATGCAGGTGAAAGAAAAACGCTACACCACAATCTAAGCAGACCTCAGAGGACCTCAGGAAGAGAGTAGTGAATGCGCATCAGCTTGGGGAAGGTTAGGGTCATATCAAAAACATTTGGACTCTCAGTCTACTTTGAGACAAATAATATACATAGGAAGAGCATTTAACATGACAAAGACTCAGCCTAGAAGTGGTCCCCTAGTGGGACAATAAATTTGACTTGACTTGATCCTAAAATATCACCAAGAGAATAACCTCCAGAGATCTACTACCATTGCTGCATTTGATGTCATTGTGCATCCGACAACAATAAGAACACCACTAAATTGAAATGGCATTAATGAAGGGTAGCCAGGAAGAAGTCTCTATTGTCTAAAAAGAACAAAGCTGCCTGTCTTAGGTTTGCCAGAGACCACCTGGACAAACCTAAGATTTCTGAAAGTCTGTTCTCTGGACAGATCAGTCCAAAATTGAAAATCCCCTAAGGAAGATGCCTGATCAGTGGCGCTTACTCCAAGTCATCACTGCTAATTTATTAATTGAAACAGTTCACATATTTTAGCATGCAGAGATATCTGTTTTTGTTAACTAAACCAGTTTTGTTAAATAAACAATGAAAGTATATAATTTATTCGTGCTTCTTCTTCATCTGGGATATCCTCAATAAGAGTTGAGATTTAGATATAGATTTTATAAGGTGAATCCTCTATAATATATAAAATAATGACCACTGCCTGTAGGGTTTGCAAATTTTCAAGCATGACTGTATACCTATTTTGGAAACAGGCTGTCTTTCTGTTATTCTCCTTTTTTCCCCATTACCGACTTCAATAGCTTCCTATCAGTGCAATTGGTCAGGTTCCACTAGAGAACCATGTGCATACTGTAAAGAAAAGAGACCCATTTCCTAGTTCAATTTTTTTTATATACCACTCCAAACTTTTACTTTGATTTTTTTGTTATATACTACTTTTATGAATTATGTTTAATGTTGAATGTGACCTACATGAGCAATCTGCCAATGTATGTGCAAACTCACTTGGCCAGTAAAATGGATTGATTCATACTGACAACCTGCTGTCTTTGCTGCACTACTCAGGGGAATACTTACAGTAGCAATCTATATGCTTTAAAAGCAATCTGCAATCTTTTGTAAAATTTAAAATAAATGCCATGTATTATATGATAGCCTGTCTCTTATAAGCAGTGGAGAGTGGTGTCATTTGGGCAAAAATCCAGTTTTAAATGAATGTTCGGTCAAAAGTTTGTTTGACAATATTAGCTATAAGAGCTTGTGGAACCATACAAAAATCTCCCATCAACTTTAAATTGCATCTCTCATAGGGAGAATATACAACATCTATCTATAAGCAGCAGGTGGGTGTGTTCAACAGACTAGGCAGCAGCAAGCAAAACTTATTTGCAAGTGAAAACATATGCTACAAATAATCAAATAATGCAGAAGCAGGCAAATTAAATAAATGCCTGTCTGCTCTGGGTGCTCCCGGGTTGGTGAAGCAAATAAATGACTGAACCATTAACAAAATTGTGTTCCATTCTGAAAGGATGCCATTTGACAGTGTATAGTTATAGCATGCTTTAAAAAAAAATTACCATAAAAATCTACTGCCCTGAAAATTACAATGTTTTCCTCTTGTGTACATTAACAGAAAGCACTTGAAATAAATTATTTTGTCCCAGAACTCCCTCCAAGCTTTCTTTAAGTTCCTTATATTACATTAGCTATGTTTCCAATCAACTGTCAAGAAATTATTTTTAGCCTACATCAATAATTATTTCCTCATCGGCAAAACATTTTTCTCTTCAAGAGAGCATAACAACTTTGTTATACTGAGATATTAGCAAAGCATCAAATTAATAACCTAAAAGAATTGACATTTGAGACCAAAGCCATGTTGAACACAGGGTTCAACCATGACATCTGCTGGCCAAAAGCCACATTACGACCTTTGAAGAGCATTTTTGTTGGGGAGCATCACATTGTAAAGAGTTACACCTTTAATGAACATTAAAGCTATAATATCAGCATAGTGGGTCTAAAATGTTAAAAGGTGTCTAAAAGGTATTAATGTATTTACTACTAATTAAATTAAGTTTATTAAATCCTGCATATTAAACAGAAAAAAATGCTGAGCCTTGCTGTGCTGGTTTTGTCCCATTTGAGTGTCTGCTTCCTACTGGAAAGGTAATGCCCAGTGTATAAACCTGCTGTGGGTGGATTTAAGATCTAAACAATCAAGAGCAGATGTCTGCTTTATTGCTCACCAAAAGCTGGCTTGTCTGTTGCAGCAGCCCCAAAGTTGAAGCCTGCCATCTGCGGTGCAGGGTTATTGGAGATTGGCGTTCCAAACTGGGTACCTGAAACGGCAGCACTAAAGTTAAATCCACCAGAGGCTGGCTGAGCAGGGGCAGAAGGAGTCTGCTGAGGTGCAGCACTGCCAAATGCGAAGGTGGCTGAGGATGCGCTCTGAGTTTGGGTTGCTGCACCAAAGCCTGTCGAGGGAGTCGTGGTGTTTCCAAAAGGAAAACCAGATGAACTGGATCCAAATGCTGGTTTACTTGGGGTCCCAAAGCTAGATGCTGTGGTGGCAGCAGCTGACCCAAATGTGAAAGGAGCCGGGGTGGGGGCCGAGGCAGGTGTGGAGGAGGCTCCACTGGCTCCAAAGGTGAAAGGTTTCAGTGGTGCCGCTGTTGAACTGAAGGCTGACGGGGCCGTTGACGTATCAAACGACTTTCCAAAAGAGAAGGTGGACTGGGTAGTGGCGCCAGTGGTGGCAGTTGTATTGGCCAAGGCAAAGCCACCAAAGGAAGCAGTGGTTGGGTTCTGGCTAGGTGCTCCCGGGCCAAAGTTGAAGATCTTCTGGTTGGCGGCTGGAGGGGCTGGCTGTGTGGCAGGCATGGCAGCTCCAAATGGGAAGGTGGTGTTACTGGAGGTTGTGGGGGCAGTTGTGGGGGCAGCTGGTACTACAGTGGTGGTGGTGGTCGTAGTAGCAGCTCCAAACTGAAAGGTGCTCCCTGTAGTAGGGGCAGCTGCTGAGGTTGAGCTGGTGTTTGCTGTGGATGGGGTGGGCCAGTTTCCAAACAGGGATTTACCAACTGGCTGGGCTGCAGGGTTTGTGGTGGTGGTGGTGGAGCTGGTGTAGGCTGCTGTTCCAGCAGGGATGTTGGCCATGCTAGTGAAAAGTGGCAGGGCAACTGTGCTGTTTGTTAATCCACCAAATATTGATGTACTGATGGAAGAAGCTGTAGGGGCCGAGGTGGTGGCCTTGGTGAGGGATGGAGGCTGTCCAAAACCAGTGCCTACTGTGGTACTTTCAAAGATGGGCTTAAAGGTGGGAACAGCAGGTTGGTTCTCTGGGCCTGACGTGACTGAGGTGGTGGTGGTGGTAGTGGCCATGAAAATGGGTTTGAACCCAGATGCCAGCAGAGGGTTGGTGCTGCTGGCCGACTCTGTGCTGGTGGCTGGGGGAACGGTGGCAGCCGCTGGGTTGGAGGCTGCAGAAGTAGTGGGTGTACTGAGCTGGCTGGCCAGTCCAAACAGGCTAGCTCCAGCCACAGTGGGGGTACTGCTGGGAGCCTTGGTGGCTTGGCCCAGGACCTGGGTGAAGGCAGAAGGCTGGCCAACACCAGTGGAGGTGGGCTGGGACTGGGACGTCAGGGGAAGTTGTGGCACATCCAAGGTAGAAGATGGCTTCAGTGTTGAACCACTTGGCTCTACAGGTGTAGTCGATGCTGACACTACAAACAAAACCAGAAATATATGGGTGATAACTAATCATATGGAATATGGGGTGTTCTAGATATCAAGTATGAAAAAGATAACCATACGTTGATGGGTAGCCAATAAAAAAACATCAACTTTTATCAGGTGTTACATCAGTTCTAGAAATCCAAATGAGACTACTGTTTATAGCTGTTATGTTGTGAAAATGACAGGAAAAAAATGTCCCTTCTTAGGGATCCATTTAATCCAATGTAATCCTACCTGCATTGGTGGGGGCAGCTGATGCAGAGCTAGCTAGAGTGTTGCTCTTCATCTTCAGAGTCTCTAGCAGCAGGTTGGAGGCTGACGGCGGTGTGTTCCTACTGCTGGCTGGACTGGGATCCAGGTTGATGACTGGGATGGCAGGACTGGAGGCTGTGGGCAGAGGGGCTGCCAGTAGGCTACTCAGGGTGGTGGTGGAGCTAATGGACAAGGCTGGCTGGGACGAGGTGGTGGCTGAAGAAAAGCCAGGCTTCTCTGGCTCTGGAGCTACACAGGGACAAAGCAGCCAGGTCAGGCTTTGTCTTTATAGTATGCCACAAGAAAATGGATTCTCAATGAATCAATAGATTTATAAATGAAATAAAGCAGTACAGAACCAAACATTTTAAGGGTGCAATAAGTAAGGTTTTTACTGCCCCATAGCACAAAAATGACCATAATATCATCATAATCAGCAGGGTTTTGATAGGCTTAATGATTACTTAGCTAGTTGCTGGGATTTCTGGCTTTCCAAACTCACTTTCTGGCCCATAATCCATTTTGGAACAAAAAACTCCTGCCTCATTTGAGTTTAAAAACACTCACTGATAGAGGTTGATAAAAGTCACCAATGACCTAAAGCCCCTTTCAGCAGTTCAATCATATGGGTGTTCCTACTCACCAGGTTCTTCCAGGACCTTCTGAATCTTGCTGAGGGCAGCTTTCTTCTCCTGGTCCAGGTCTTTCACTGTGATAGTGTAGCCCAGCTCTGGAGGTGGGGGCTGATGGAAGGAAGCACCGTAAGAACACTAAAATAATCTAAGCCATTGTGTAAATTTTTTTTTTTTGTGGATAATTACCAGGGTTTCATCAGCTTAAATTTAAGACTTTTTAAAAGACCTTTTTAATGCCAGTTAGAATGAAATATAAGACCAATTTCATATTTGAAAAAACATGAAAATGACTGCAGACCTATCAAAATATGGTCTACATGACTGTACTAATTTCTCAACGGAAAAGCAGCACACATTTAAGACTTTTTAGCAGTTAGGTGTACTAAATTGTCAAACAGCACTTCTAACCAGAGAGATGTGGTCACCCCGGCGGCTGGACACCAGCTGGATCTTACGCTTTCGCTTTCCACCACTACCAGTAGGGTCAAATGAAGTGGCGGCTGGGACCTTAGGGATTGTGGTTTGTTTGGCTGCAATGACACATCACATAAGAATTAATCCAAAAGCAACTAAAATCGCAATATTGACTAATGTATATCCAAATCGCAGGAGGTTGCAATTTTCTTTGAGGGAAGAGTCCCTGGCCAACAAATAAAGTTGCATGTTAGAGAAATGAGTCCTACTTTTACATGTCCCCCTAAATTATGTCCTCTGGAACTGTGCAGAATCCCTGGGCATCATATTTAGGGTTGGGTATTGAAAAACGGTTGACCGAATATCGAAAAGTTGTATCCAGGTGGCTTGATAACGACGCTAGCCTACTCTTGGCTAAATTCACAGTTTAGCCATAGCTAGGTGTTGACGTTACCTGCTGCCGTTGTTGAAACCAACTAATTTTCTTCGGCCGTCCATTGCTTTGCAATGGGACCAAAAAATAGATGATAGATTCTAGACCCAACATTTTGCACCGACGTTCAACAATCACACTACACAAGACAGAGCCCAGTTTCTCTCCAGAGGAGGCCAGCAGCTGATAGAAATGTGGATGAGACTTACAAGTAGCAGGTGCTTTGCTGGAGGCCATCTGGTCAGACCTCACCGAGGATGCCAAACTGGGAGACTGGCCGTCCCCCTCTCTGGTAATGAAACCACAGGTTATGCGCTGCAGCACTACATCTAATGTCATCATCTGAACTCAACTGGACCCAGGAAGCCAGCATACAGTAGCAGAGCAGAGAAATACCTGGGCTTTTTGGCGGCTCTCTCCGGCGTCTGAGAGCGAGAAGATCCAGGGCTGGATAAAGGGGAGCTGGGTGCCGAGGCTTTCTTCCACTGTGAAGGCAAACATGGGAATCAAAGCTTAGCAGCACTGCCTCATCTCAATTGACCTAAATTGATAGATCTTCAGTTTCTCTGTTCACATAAATATCTGCTTCCTTCAAATTTTCCAACTTTTTAGATTGTGGTGGTGCGCCACAAATGAGCCTAACGTATTGGAAACGCTGCATGGATAGGTCTTACCTGACTGAAACCATGCGTGGAGCTGTAGGAGCTATGGATGGGGTTTCGCACCGAGCCCGGGGTACCTCTGGGGGCATGGCCTCCACTGCCAGAGCTGATGGAGGAGGTGCGCGACCTCTTGATGGTGGATTCCTCCACTACAGAGTTCATCCCTCGCTTCAAGCTTCCTGGCCTGGAGAAGGAGAGGGGACATGATGCCCCTTTACATTCAGACAGCTAGACTACTTGGTGCTGTGGGCACAATGGCTCACAGCACCAAGTCAAGTACACACTCAAAGGCAAAATCTTGTGTGGCATTTCAAAAAACTCTTCATACTCACTTGGGTACCAGTTGTGATGGTGCTCCGTTGGGCAAAAGGGGCTCAAAAGCAGAATGTGCACTTCCACCGCTGTCGTTGCGCCTTGGGAAATTAAATTGTCTTAGAAGTCTGCGTAATGATTCAACTGACTGAATTCAGTGCCCCAGATGAATAGAATATACTATTTGATGACCATGATTTCATTTATCAGTTCAGGCAGCAGAAAGCAGTTAGCTCAAGGCTACAAGGCTATCATTTGCTAACTACAGTAGTATAAACAGGGTATCTGCAGGTTTCAGAGAGCTAAATTTAAGACATTTTTAGCGCTTCCTAGAATTTAAGACCAATTTAGAAAGCAAAATAAACAATCAAAGCTGCTAAAAACAGCCTTTTCTGACTGAATGCTGTTGCTAATGAAAGTTCAGAAAATATAAATTGGCAATATAACAAAAAGGACCCCAGGAAATTAAATGTTTATAGACTAGGAATGCCGCTATCGGGCCGCTTGTGAGTGTTTTGTTTTTTTTTTGTTTTTTAAATAGTGGTGGGGATTCTGGTTTCACTGAGCCACTTCCTTGAGGGGACGGTCACTACAACAACAAAATGTCCATTTGTACCACATGCGTGGAGGAAGTAGCATTAAAAACAAATTTAATAAATCACTTGAAGGCACGTCACCCTACAGAGCACAGTCGACTGAAAACAAAAAGGCTGCGCAGAAAACTAAGCCAGCAGCTCAGAATCAGCTGTCCATACAGTAACCGGAAAATGCCAAAAAATCCTCAGGACAGTCAAAAAGTAATGGAAACTAAATATCACGTTAGATGACCAGCCATTCTCAGTAGTAGAAGATACTGGATTTCCCTGGCTTCTGGCACACCTTGAATCAAGCTACATCCTGTCTAGCAGACACCAATTCTCTGACGTTTGCCTCCCTGAAGTCTACAATATTGTATCAATGTATATCCACAAGCTCATGCAAGATAATATCACTATATACTATACATCTATAAGCTTCACTAATACATGGGGCATGTAAAGGGACAGGCAATAACGGCAGCATTTCAAATTAAATAGCTTTGTTTTTTTTGAGCAGTTACTCAAAAAAACCAAAGCATGTTCCTGAAGACCTTCAGAATTACAGACTGATCTCAAATCTGCCATTCCTCTCCAAAATACCCAGCCAACTTATTGAATTGTTGTCGAATAACAGTCCATTTGATCCATTTCTCATCTGGTTTTAGACCTTTTCATTCTTACGAAACAGCACTCACCAACATTCTCCTGTTGGTCTTCCACAACAATATGACCTCACTGTTGCAATGTGGACTTTGGTGTGCCACAAGTCTCTGTCTTGGGCCTGCTGCTATTCTCCATTTCCTTGATGTATACTCTGCTTGCTCAAAATCAGCACCTATTGCACGCCTGACCGTCCTGACAGGGAGATCCCTCTCTGAGTAATCCCTACCAAAGTTTCTTCCATTTTCCATTTCATAATGTCGGCATTGTGAAGGCCTTTGAGACTGTAACAGTCCTTATTAGACGGCCTTCTAAGAGGGCTATACAAATAAATTGGACAGGATGTGAGAAACCTGGTCAGTTTGGTGTTACCCATGCAGGTGAAAGAAAAACACTGCGATCTAAGGAGATATCAGAGGACCTCAGGAAGTCTGGGGAAGGTTGTAAAGTCATATCAAAAAGATTTGGACATCAGTGCACTGTGAGACAAATAATATATAAATGGAGAGCATTTAACATAATAGCAAGTGGCCTAAGTGGACGTCCTCCTAAGAGCCACAATTTTTGCACAGCTTCTGTTAAATAAACCAGTTTTGTTAAATAATCAATGAAAGTATTATATAAGTAGTATATCCTATTATGAATAAATCCTATTATGAAAAATTATTATAAATAACGACCACCCCCTGTAGGGTTCACAAACTTTCAAGCTAGCAATAATATTACGTGATTGTAGTAGTGAGACATTATTGGTGATTTGATAACAAGATTCTCACAGCTGGAAAGCATGGAAGTAGCACTAATCTACTTTTCACTTGTTGCTGCCCTTTTCCCCCCCCAGACACAATTTCACCCTTGTACCTTCTTTTGCTTTTCTGCTCTGCTGTAAACCTTCTGTCATCGTCCTCCACCTCTCTCTTACGGCTTTCTTTGAGCACCTTGAGGACAGTTTCTCTGGAGCAGGGGTCAGCAGAGGCTACGGGGCCTCCAGGACAAATCAGATGGTCCAAACTAGAGAAACATACAAGCAACTGCAGTCAACACAATCAGTTTGCATAACCTTCCACCAGAGCAAGACCACAGTAGCTGAATGCGAACAAATCACCACACAAATCCATCAAGATAGAGAATTTTCTAACGTGTAGGGAATAAAATTGGAACAGTTTGAATTACAATGGAGAGCTGGGTGTGCTGTGGTCCGGCCTGGCGATCTTAACGGTGACTGGGCTGTGGATGGCCGAGGAATTGCGAGGGCTGAGGACGTTCTTCTTCCTGAAGCCGTCCCACTGGGTGGGAGGCAGGACGCCCACCGAGGAGAAGCCCGGCTGCTGCAGGGGGTAATGACGCTGGGGGGTGATGGTGAATCTGCCCACTGAGCCTAGTGGCTCCCTGAGAAAAACAGCAACAGAACATTAACATAAACAGATGACAATGGCTCCTAAAATATGGTCTGATCTTCATCTAAGTCGTAACAATAGATAAACACAATGTGATTTTAAAAATAAACACACAAAAATGTTTACTTTTACATCTTTATTGAACATATTGTTCTAATTTTAACAGCTTGGATTGGAAAAACTATGCAAACCATGAGATTTAATAACTGGTGGACTCTCCTTTAGCAGCAGTAACCTCAATCCTCTGTTCAAGCCATTCTGTTGTAGATTTGCTTTTGTGTTTGAGGTCATGCTGCATGACCCAACCTCTGTTAAGCTTCAGATCATGGACCGTCACCCTGAATTTCCTGATAGAATTAATTGTTCCTTCAATGACTGAAGCTATCCAGGCCCTGGGGCAGCAAATCAGCCACAAACCATGATGCTCCCTCCACCATGCTTCACAGTTGGGATGAGGTTTTGCTGTTGGTATTCAGTGTTTTTTCTCCTCCAAAAAGCAGGGAGGGAGGCATGCACCCAGTCACATCGGGGGAACAGCAGTGGAGAGGGTCAGCCACTTCAGATTCCTGGGAATCAACATCAGCGAGGATCTGAGCTGGTCACACCACACAAGTGTGGTCATGAAGGCAGCGGCTGAGGAGGTTCGGTATGGACTCCAGCATACTCACCAACTTCTATAGATGTACCATCGAGAGTATCCTGGCTGGCAGCATCACGGCCTGGTACGGCAGCTGCATTGCCCTCGACCACAAAGCTCTGTAGAGGGTGGTCAGGTCGGCTCAACGCATCACCAGGACTGAGCTGCCAGCCATCCAGGACCTCTACAGCCAGCGCTGCAGGAGGAAGGCCCAGTGGATCCTCTCGGACCCCAGCCATCCCAGCCACAGACTTTTCATGCTCCTACCGTCTGGCAGGGACAGCTTTTACCCACAAGCCATCAGGCTACTGAACTGCTGACACTAACACTTGCACACACACCATACACACATACATGATTGGTGTGGAATAGGCAGTTGCTATAGGCGCCATCTGTCTCTGGGGCGAAGAAGAAAAAAAACAGAGCCACATAGACATGAGCAAAATCACACTGACGTACTGCCATCAACACATAAAAACAACGGGACACAGCAAGTGAGTGAAAGTGAGAAAAATGTCAAAAAGGACAAAACTTTCTGGTGCTCAGGGGAGAAGGAGAAGAAGAGATGAAGAGGAAAAGAAAGGCAAAGAAAGAGGCATGACACAAGTTTTGATATAAACTATTTTTGTCTTAAATTTTTGACGTCCATTTTTCAGATGCACTTTTGAAATATTTTGGCCCAACTCCCTCTGTAAATCCTGAGGTGTCTGAAAAGACCCCATCAACATCTATACACCCTGGTGGTAGTGCACCCAGCAGCCTGCCACCTACCTCATCTGAACACCCTGATTACAGTACAACCACCCTCCCATCAACCTCACACCTATATCTTCTGGTGTTGCAACATCCTCTGAACTACTGTCAGGTGAGTAGGTGGCTCCAGTCTGGAATCTCGCCTAGGGCGCCAATTGGACCAGGGCCGACCCCATTTAACATACCAATACAAACCTGTCTATCTGATACAACAACACAACTAGACAGTGGGTTTGAGTGCAAGGCGGGCTAGGGGATTCAAACCTGATTAGGGTAAGGGGATACGATTCCCGGGTTAGGGAAAGGGGCAGTGAAATAAATAAACTAAACTAAATAAATATAACTATAAAATAAAATAAACTAGCTTCTGTGCTTCAGACCACAGCAGCATGTCCGGCTGTAGGGTAGTGCTAACTATTTCCGCCGGCACAGTTAACTGTGCAAACAAGTCTACCTTTACTTTCCAGTCTCTGCCCACTCCTAGCTGTCCTGGACCACGCCTGCATGTGTGCTCCCTTGATCTAACCTTTTCTCCCTCAGGTACAAAACCAATCTGGTTATCTTCCTCACTTACAGCTAAAGAATTCACTTCTAGATGTTTTTTCTCAACTGCAGCTGCCAGACATGTCAACACCTGGTTGTGACGCCAAGTGTCAGCCTAGCCTTGACTCAGCATTGACATACCAATACAAACCTGTCTATTTGATACAACAATGTATTTAGAAGCTATATATGAATTTAGACCCTAAAAGGTTATTCAAACCATACAGAACATTTTACCCTTTTGTGATCGTGTGAATCAATGAGTAATAGGGATTTTGATAGGGATCATGACTCCATCAGATTTTGTCTCTCTGAGCCATCGATTTTGGTTATTTCCTGTAGACATTATTCCTTACAGATGTACAGTACTACAGGTTGTGCTGGGTTAAAATGATTTTAGGGAACCAGTGATATGAAAACCTCTCATGGCCTCTGTTTAAGTCATCTGATGTGTACTACCTCTATGAACAGTATAATTCATCCTAACTTTCACTTCTTTATATTTTAACTTTCATAATATCACAGCAATCTCAAAAACACTCTAGAGATGATGTGGAGTAGTGTGAAGAGAAACAGATGTATCAGTCACTGGCTGCTCCCACAATAATGTAATTGTGGTGTTTTATAACAGCCATATACCATACACCTGTGGAAATATTAACTTTTATAAAGTTAAAGTAGTAGACCTTTATCACGCTAGCATTAAATGTTACTGTGGTGGAAGTAAACATTAGAATTTATGATGCGTTTCATTCCAAAAATAAACTTATACACTCATTCCTCTATTTTAAAAACGCCACACCTGCTCTCCCAAAATGCCAGCCTCAAAATACAACTCACTATGGAATATTACTGCAGTTACCATGTATCTTCATACTTTTGCAAACAAAATGGTAAAATTTAAAAAGGGTGTAATTACGATTACGGGTGACTGTATGTGGCCAATTATATATTAACTTTAATTAATATTAATTATATTATTTCTTTCATTGTATATCTGTATACATTGGTTGATTGTTTGAGTTTCTTTATTTGACTGATGTGCCTGTCTATTTTTTTTAATGCACCAATAATAGCCAATAAATCTGATTCTGATTCTGACTTTTGCCAAGGTTACAAGGGGGACAAAATTAAATACCTCGCGTCAAATTCAAGGAGTCAATATCCGTTAAATGAGCCCTTGTAGCTGTTCGACTAGTTTTAGGTCCTGACGTAGACTGGAGACTTTGTGGGGTGTGTGGGGGGGGGGGCAGTATTTTTGTCCACTCAGCAATTACACTTCCCATGCCAGCCATATAAACTATCCATATCCTAAAACTGGCGTTCAGTGTTGAACGAGTAGATGTCGTTGCAGCGGTGCCATGGACACCAACCCAATAGTGTCCGGGACATAACATTGTCTACACGCGCTTACCTCATTCGCGAGGGACTGGCGAGCAGACCGGAGCTCGAGCCGGGATCTGAATGAACTGAGCGGAGTCACGTTGTAGAAATAAGACGACTTCCATTCAACGCTGGGATAAAGACCATCCCGCCGTACTCTGTCGGGATCGCGTTAGGGTAAGTAGTTATGATAACTCGATTAATATAACTGACCGACAACTATCGACCAAGTGCGGTGTTGTAAAAAGTGACCCCGTGTCGGGCACTGTTTTCTAGACAGATTTGTGTAAACACCATGCCATCTTACTCGGGTCCTAACGTGTTAAATAAATAAATAAATACAAATATACTGTAGGCCTGTAGTCGACCAGATTGCTGAGTGCTTTGAAAAATAATTTTATTTATTTATTATTTATTTTCCACAATTCCCTCAAAGGTTTTGTCATCTGTTGGAAGTGCTACACAGTGAGGACAGATCATGGACGTGGTCAACAACAGCTACCACAGTCACAACCAGTCTACGTTGTTTACTACATACTTTAACTCCAGCTGCCGTTTTGATGAGGAGTTCAAGTACATCCTGCTGCCTGTGTCCTACAGTCTGGTGTTTGTGGTTGGCTTGGTGCTGAACGCTACGGCTCTGTGGATGTTCCTCAAGAACATGCGTCCGTGGAACACCAGCACAGTGTACATGTTCCACCTCGCCCTGTCCGACTTCCTCTACGTCCTCTCCCTGCCCACCCTCATCTACTACTACGCCAACCGCAGCCACTGGCCCTTTGGCGTGGTCGCCTGTAAGGTGGTGCGCTTCCTGTTCTACGCCAACCTCTACTGCAGCATCCTCTTCCTCACCTGCATTAGCGTGCACCGCTACCTTGGCATCTGCCACCCAATCAAAGCCCTGACCCTGATAAAGTCACGCCACGCCCACCTCATGTGCTGCCTGGTGTGGGCTGTGGTGACGGTGTGCCTGGTGCCCAACCTCGTCTTTGTCACCACCTCCCAGAGGGACAACGACACGCTGTGCCACGACACTACCAGCCAGGAGGCCTTTGAGGAGTATGTCGACTACAGCTCTGTTGTCATGGTGCTGCTGTTTGGCATCCCTTTCCTGGTCATCGTGGTGTGTTACTGCCTGATGGCGCGGGCCCTGTGCCGGCCCAGACGGGGCTTATCTGCCAGCCAGCAGGGTGCCGCCTCCCATCAGAAGTCCATCAAACTGATCATAGTTGTACTGGTGGTTTTTGCAGTGTGCTTTGTTCCATTTCACATCACACGAACCCTCTACTACACCTCTCGTGTGCTGGATCTAAATTGTGAATTCCTGAACATTGTCAACTTTACTTACAAGATCACCAGGCCGCTGGCGAGCGTGAACAGCTGCATTGACCCTATTCTGTATTTCCTGGCTGGGGATCACTATCGCTCCAAGCTGATGACGATTCTGACACGGAAGAGACAGGCTACCACCAGCCGATCACCTGACTATCTGCCAACGCATCCTAACAATAACCACGGCATTGCTCTGGTCTATAAGAACTCAGACCTCAAGGCCAGTGGACAGGCTGAGAGATAGAGGGAGGACACATGTTGCATTGTCTCAGCCTTGTAGGAATCTAATGTAGGATTTCAGCTAACATTTCTGGCACCACAGTGGCGTGGCTTCGGCTGGTTTTCTCTAATTTTGTGTTGGGGTTAGAAGTCAGATGTTATGATGCATTATCACGCCACCAAATCTGTCTATAGCCATTACACACAGAAGGAATGTTTCAGTTTCCCCCACGTTGCGGTGAGGTTTTTTTCTAGGACCAATTTCAAATCCTTTTTGCCAGAGAAAAAAAATCTGTCTCTGCACCTCTTAGCCAGCCTGCAGTCTCATACTATTACCACCAAGGAATGCTCACACAAAGCCTAGTATGTAGTACACAGTATTTATAGTACAACTACATACAAAGCTCTGGTACCTATATACAGCAGTGTTGTGCATTCAGCCGTCATAAGACGATTACTCACTGAGAAACCTAAAAGATATTGACAGGTGTAACAATAATAAATCCTAAATGATTCAGTGATTTATTGTCATCTTGTGAAAAAAATGATTTTCACAAGGAATTGTAAGTTGGACTGGGCATTGAATGAACTATACATTTAACCGGCTGTCAGACCAAAGATGACAGAGATAGTATTGCCATTGCAGTTGTGAGGCAACCATGTGTATTACCAACAATGGCAGTGTGAGTGAAGCCAGAAGCTGCAACTACAGTCAAGCTCCCATTCCCAGCTGTTTTTGTCCTTCAACTCGACACTGAGTAAAGCAGAGAAGAGGAGGGACAGATCAACACTGACCAACACTTGTAGGCTGGACAGGACATCGCCATCCAAAAAACAGCCCACGCCTGGAGAGGGGATTTTCCTGCACTGCCCCCTTTGGGATTGATAAATGGAGTTTAAATGGCATTTTATTTCATCAGTCTGGGTTGAATTTCCTAATGGCTTCGCAGGATGTGAAGGCAATGTTGGAAAGTTTTACTTAATGCTGCAGAGTTCTGCAGTCACTCCATCCTTGTTTGTATTGTAGCTGTATATGTCTATATGCCAGAGCAGATGTATTTATACAGCAGTGTGTCAGATCAGTGGCGCTCTCAGGTTTTGTGGTGTTGAAAGTCTTCAGATGTTACTCCTGCCATTTTTAGTCTGTTGTTATGATGGAGTTATCTGAAGTGTTTGTAAAGTGGCCATGGATTATATTTTCATGCTATCATAATTTTAGTAAATGTATGTTATATACGGTTACATGAAGTTGGAATATGCAATATGTCAAACTATCTCTACAGTAACTACAATCATTATTGGTTTGTATTCTCTACCACCATTACTTGCGTGTCCAGCCTAACTGAAACTAACCCCATTTTTGTGTTTTTTTCTGACCTAAATGGAGTTATCGAGTTAATGTGTGGGAAAAGTGGAAGGAGTGTATGTGACTCAAATGAGAAATATTGTCGTAGGTGTACTCCTGCCGTCATTCAGGCAGAGGGAGGCCCCTGTGCAAGCTGGAGAGAGCAGGGGAAAGAAACGGGAGCAGGAAGGGTGCTGCCGCGCAGTCCAGTGAGAGAAAAAGCCTTGTTTTGTTTGGGTCTTTGATCCTGTGTAAGAATGGTCATATATGCCATCCTGTCCATCCAATGCCAAGAAAATAAAGCAGGCTTCCTGTGGGAAATACGTCTTGGATGAGTCTACGGCTATTGCTTGATGACCCATAAATAAGGCCATTGCTTGATTATCCATTGTAGCGAGCCACTGATAATACCAAATTGTTTTGTGTGAGAGAGGGAAGGGCCTATGCATGCTACCAACTCGTAATAGATTCAACTTAATGCCATAACAAACAACCTCTGAATCTTTTAAAATATTTGACATATAAACTTATTTGAATGGTCTACACAGGCCAATGTATTCACATGTGAATTCACAGACCGTATTCACATGGCAAGAAGTTGGTTAAGTGTTCACGGACATGGCGTACAATTCCTAGCCTTTAGTTACTCCCACAGTGACCTTGGAGACTGACTGTGTGAACTCATACAGATCCAA
>CABFOQ010001765.1:2037-17117 GCA_900660455.1 Gephyroberyx darwinii | reverse complement strand
TAAATGTTTTGGACGAGGCACATTCCAACATGGTAGGTACACATAAATCACACATCTAGTATATAAAAAAGATAAAATAAAATAAAATAAAAGTAGCAATAAGACAGATTAAGGACTAAACTAGAATAGAAAGAGAATGTATGTATATGAAAAGCAGCAGGTTTGACAATCATGAATGATCTAGGGATGCATGTGTAGATACAGATGTGCAGGTATAAAGTGCATGTGCATTGCACATAAGTATTGTACATAAAGTGACATGGGTATGAGGTATATGTCAGCGGTTCAGTAGCCTGATGGCCAGTAAGTAGAAACTGTCCTTCAGTCGTGAAGTGCGTGACTGACCGCTCCTGTACTGTCTGCCAGACGGTAGCAGGGTGAAAAGTGAGTGTGCTGGGTGGCTGGGGTCCTTAATGATTTTATTGGCCTTTCTCAGGCATCGGGTGAGGTAGATGTTGTCCAGGGTGGGTAGCACCCTGCCTGTGATGGTCTGGGCAGGTTTCACCACCCTTTGTAGGACCTTGCGGTCCTGGGCGGAGCAGCTGCCGTACCAAGAAGTGATACAGCCAGAGAGAATGAGTCCAGGTAAGGTCGTCGGTTATGTGAACACCAAGGAACTTAAAGTGGCGGACTCTCTCCACTTCAGCTCCATTGATGTCTATGGGGGAGTGTCTGTGTGGCCCCTCCTGCAGCTTCCTGTGGTCCACTATCAGCTCCTTAGTCTTGCTGACGTTGAGAGAGAGGTTGTTGTCCTGGCACCACACTGCCAGGGCTCTGACCTCTTCTCTGTAGGCCGTCTCATCACCGTCTGTGATGAGGCCCAGGATGGTGGTGTCGTCAAAAAACAGAGTACTAACAACATAATCATAGGGCTCAGAATATAGAGGGTAAATATTGGGTTGGTATGGTCAGTTTTGATATAGCTTTCAATAACCACAAAAGAATCTGTGAGTTGAAGAAACGTACAAGGCCATTTTGATGTGATCGGATAAAGCAAAAGAAGTTGTTTGGGTCTTTGGGTCGGACTGGAAGGGGGTGCTCACTTGCACTGCCGTTGGTTTATGCTGTTGCTGTCTCTGTGTCATATTCTGGTGCCACATTGTCTTTATTTGATTGTGTTGCCCATAGTGCAGCTAGATCTGCACGTTTAGATTATCCCACTCTCTCTTCTCACCCCAATGACTAATTTCAATATCACGTGTGTGATATTGTCATGTGGATTAAGTAAAGAGGATTGAAACAGAGTTTGAATGGAAAGGCTGTGTTTGACACATCTTCACAACTAAAAGTAAATTACCAACATCTGTGACTGACAGTTACAGAGTAGATTGCATTATTTCGGACACTTTAAAAACAAAATGAAATAATGAATTCTGACTCATTTTCATGCCCAGTTGAGCAGCAGCGGTAGTGCAGTTTACAGAGCAGAAAAAGTGTGTTGCGTCAGACAGCTAATTAATTGCTGATACTCTGTGGTAACCACCATGGCACCACTGTGGCTTTTTATTGTGGCACTGCAAGCTATGTTAGAGAATTAAACTCTGCACATTGTGTAGCTCCCAAGCAAGCTATGTCAAAAACTGTTGTGCAAGTATTTATTCATCCTTTTTAACTATATGCAGTATCCTTATAGGGATATATATCCTAAATATCATTATAGGGAGTTTACTGGGAGCAAGCCAGTCCAAAGTGCTGAGATACCCTATAAATTAAGTCCCACGTTTTACTGCTTGTGCTGCATGCAACAATAAATTTCTGCGTTGCCATTGCTCTTCCCCTGGGAGGAAAAAATCAAACTATGTTTTCTTTTGTGCCATCAGAGGGTGGGAAGAATTAATGACTCTAATGACTTTTGCAAAAATATTGTACCTATTCAGATGCACCATGATGCAGGTAGAGGCATGATGCAGGAGCCTCTATGTAGATCTTTTGTAGGTAGAATAGACCACATAGTCCCAGTCCTTGCTACCTGAATAAGTTCTAGTGGCAAGCGGGGGTGAAGGATAAGAAAAAAGTCTCAGGAAGCAACTAGTTCTGAATAAGGAACAACAGAGTTCAGTCAACAAAGAGCCATGCAGACAGCAGGTCACTCACACAAAGTTCACTCACACAAACATGCAACACAAGTCCATCAGAACACACAATTTTACAGATCAACCTGAGCCTTTATTTAGAGAACTGCTGAAGGAGAAGCATTACAAGCATGAATAGCTAAAAGAGATATTGAAGAGTGAGACAGGTATGACGTATAATTCCGGCTCTAATGACCCCAGACCATGGTCAAAATGCTCTTTGGGTGTGATAATTTATGCCCTGACAGATGCTGCATTCGTCCTGTCCTCGAGCATATCAGTACTGTGTATGGGAGGTACAACAAAGAGCTGACAATGGTATGACTCAATCGCTGACTAAGGCCTGTGTCTGTGAGAAGCTATTTAAAAGTGTACTAATTCCTTCAGGGTTGGGGTCAAGCGTGGGTCAGTAGGCAGAGAGAGATGAGTAAAAAACAAGTGACACCTGAATCCCATTTACTCTCCTATAAATAACCCCTGGTCTCTGAAGCCTGGGCAGACAGAGGACCAGACTCTGTCTGACAAGCTGACAAAACCGGAGAGATGCTTTGCAAGAATGCGAGTGTTGAATTGATTGTGACCCTGAAAGGTAAAATAAATACTAAGCGTAATTCGGTTGAACTCTCTCCAATGTCTGTGTTCCTGTGTTAGAACCGTTCCTCATGTCTCTTCGCCTCCTGACCAATGCTCAACCCTGCCACATTTTGACAGTTTTCTATTTTTCCCCAAGCACCACATTTCTCGCCCCTGGACTAGTCGCCCACCTCAGGAAAGTAACAATGTAAAGAAGCAAGACATTTTTGACTTGGTAAAGTCAAAGCTGTAGATTTTCTGATATCCAAAGAAGAAGTTTGAAGACTTATGCCTACCTTGCCAATATTTAACAGATAGATAAATGGATAGATGGCTCTTCTGAGAGCCATTTATCTGAGTAGGTCAACAGGTCAACTGTAGGTCATACAGTTCAACAGTTCAACCTCCTATATTCTACAAGCTCTGATTAAATCCTTACAGACACAGAACCACTGTCACACACACACTGAAATACTGATGCAGAGTGGAACAACTTCTGAAATGGCTACCACTGTATAGTTACAGGTCTAAAGAACACTTAAAACAAAGTAGTGAAAGCGAACCTAGGACAGGAAGACATAGGCTACTGCTTTATTCTCCTCATGGGTTTGTGAAGCAAACTCATATTTCTCCACTACGTCATAAGAGCGATTAGAAAGTGTTAACTCGCTTCCTGAGCCACAAGAGAGCTGCTAATTGCTGCTAAATATCATCTAACACAGCAACATAATTTGCTTAGGGTCCGGCACGTCTCTTTTTATTAATGCTCTGAAATCCAATGCTGCTAACTGAATCATGAAACTGTAGCAAATGGAAAATGGAGGGCCTACAGGGAAAAATGACCCCTGCTGAGTTGTCTTGGATACTTAGACCTGATGCAGTAATAAAACAGTGAGGAGCTCCCTTGAGTGTGGTTCATGCAAGCAAATAAGGAGCCTCTCTCAGACCATTAACCGGACAAGGCTTTTTTTGTGGTCCATCATGGTACAGTCAACTCCACCATGTCCCCATGAATCAATTTCTTGATAATGACCCGGAGTGGGGTTCATAAAACAAATTATAGAGATGGAGTGTCAGATTACCTCAGGCTTTTAGTCTGAAGTCAGTGGCTCAGATGAGGTTACAAACTGGATTTACATTATAGAGCATGCGTGTGTGTGTTTGTGCATGTGTGTGTGTGTGTGTGTGTGTGCATGTGTGATCTTCTATTTAACCCTAGAGCCAGATAAGCTCTTTTCATTTCCATCTCAACTGTGTAAAAATGAGATCTGACTAACATAGGGTAGAAAGAAAGAAAAAAAGACTGTAAAGAGCCAGTGTTAGCTGTAGTAGATACGACAGGTTTACACTATCACAGAGTCACAGACGGTTTGATGGCTGTCTCTCATCCAGTCACTGCTGTCAATACAATCACAGTCAATTGCTCCCTGAGATAAGCCAGGGTGTTTAGCAAAAAATACAAAATGAATCATAATTGTCTTCCTTTTCCCAGAAACAAAACATCTCATCTGCATCTCTCTCTCTCTCAGCCTGTCTGTCACTCTATCCCCCAATATACCACTCCATCTATTTGTCTTTCTTGACATTGGGTCCTCACCCATTACCCCCCTTTACCCTCTCTTCTTTACTACCTACCTCCCAATCTGTGTCCACTCTTTCTCTCCCCCAACTTCCCTCAACTGAGCAGAGAGAGAGAGAGAGAGAGAGGGGCAGACATTTATCAGCGAGTGGTAGAGGCTGTCCCACACAGATAAGACTGTCAGCAGACAGAGGAGGCTTTGTGGGGAGAGGATAAGCATCCAATTGAGTTCAGGTTTGAAAATGGAAAGTGGGGGAGCTGGGATGGTGAGTGTCAGTGCAATGTGGTTGGGAAAATATTTGCAGGGGCCTAAGTGTTGTTGTTGTTTTTTACAGTACGGTTGGAAATGTAACCTGCTCTCTCTTTCACTCTCCGTCTCAGAACAAGTAATTCCAACAGAACAGAATGATGCTGCAGTAGGGAGAAGACCTAGGCTAAAAAGTACAGACATCTGTACACAGGACAACTGAACACACTTGACCTTATGTGTTCACCATTCCTCTACCACTTGATAGCCACTATACCCGTTATTATCATCACGTTGATATCTATTAATTTGACTTCCCAACTATGGCACCGTCATGGTGCTCCAGTATTTATCATCCTCCTCATCATTGTCCTTCTTCTCTTACACAATTTTCTCTGTGACCAAAATCAATTGCTTCACGTACAGTTCTGAACAATTTCCAATTATTTCAGTAGATATTGTACATTAACTGCATAAAATGTTCGGGTGCCAATAATCTTGGTCAGAACTGTAGGCCATGCTTGCCTGGGTCCGACAGATCTCGGTCATATCAGGTCAACGGACACTCAAAAAATCTACCCCAAAAGCATCCAAAGCATAACTTTTTCAATACACTGATGCTCACTCTGTAATCAAACATGTTTTCTTCATTTAAAGTTTATCCATGACCTGCCAACTTTCACTATTATGCATGACATGACACAGTTGAGGCACAAAGATTTTCTTTTCTACCCTTTCAAATACTTTCATTTAGATTCATCGACATGTCTCATTACAGAGTGGGCAATCAATATGTTGAATTAGACTTAGAACGATTTTGGGGTCACTTTTTTGGGTGCCCATTGGCCTGATAGAATTTTGATAGAGCCATGCAGCCAGGCAAGAGAGACATAAGTAGCTTTAAATTAAAGCAGTTGAGGAGATTTGGGCCAGAATCGATCAGTATGATGGAAAATGATGGGAAAATAGGGTCCAGGTTAAAAATGGCCAGAATTATCCTTAACAGCAAGTAATTAGTCTATGCACATCCAAAAACACCAAGTGCCTGATAAAAAAGAAAAGAGGAAACAGAGCCAACAGGAGCTTTGTTTGAAATATTGTTGGCTAAACCACAGAATCAACCAGCAATCCAGTGAATGAGTATTATTATTTTTTTTTTTATTATGCATATCATTCAAAATCTTAAATGTCCAATTCAACCTTGAGGTGACCTTTTTTCTTGCAATTGTAATTGACTGCTGTCAAATATTTACTTGTCAATGGGCCAAAAAAGCAATTTCTCTCAATTCCTGATACATTGACTTTTTGGAGGGCAAGATTTTTTCAGGACACTGACAATATATTGAGACTGTGCAATCCATTTTCTCATTAGGTCTCAGGGATTTTATGCCTGACTTATTGCTTGATAAATATTGATTTTTCAGTCTAAGCTAATTATTGTCTCCAGATGGAGCCTATTGAGATGACTGGCAGAAAGAGAAGCATGACAATGTAATGGATAGATCACTGTCACAAATTAAATGTGATGCTTTCAACAAGTTTTTGACACTTTCAGCACTGTCTCCATTTTCCTCTCTTGTTCTCCTCAGCCAAGTCTGAGGCCCCATTTACACCTGGTATTAAAATGTGATATAGCAGATAAGCTATACAGCTCTCACATTTTATCACCACTTCTGCTGCCAAGTTCTCAGAAGCATCCCCTCTGCCTTTCAGATCCAGCCCTCTGTGAATGTTGATGAAATTTATTGAAATTTATTTTTGAATAACTTTAATAGTACCTGCACTAATAAACTGGACCAAATTGCTCCTCTTAGGCTTTCTGCTTTGGCTAACTGAGGACATTTGTGGATTAAAGAGAGACTTCCGTAAATCAGAGATGGAAAACCTCAAAACTTAATGTTCATCTTGACATCCTAAAAGACTTGTTGAGACTTTTCAATGCAGAAGTTAAAAATGCTAGGCACAATCTTTTTCTGACCTCATTGGAAAAAAAACCCATAACTACAGGGTTCTTTCAAATGTAATCAGTCATAAGACAGATGCCCCCTTGTCACTGAACCCTCTGCAGAAACATGAGGAATTTATACTTTGTTAATAAGGTGCATACAATCAGAAGAAAGATTACTTCACCAGCTCAGGCTTCAACTGCTGCAGTTGCTGTTGCAGCTGTTTCTTTCAGCTGGATGCCTAACAGAAACTATTTCCAAGTGAAGCCCTCTTCCTGTCTCCTGGACCTACTTCCTACTACATTCCTGAAAGAAGTATTTGATTCTGTTTGTCCACACATTCTATCCATTATCAATAGCTCATTAGCTACTGGCATGGTTCCCGCTTATTTTAAAAAGACGATTGTTCAACCACTTCTCAAAAAGCCCTTTCTAGACCTAATTCTCCTGAAAAACTCCAAACTCCAAATTTCCTTAAAATACAAAAAATACAACAAAAATACAAAACATTCTAACCCAGAAGGATAGATCAAACAATCAAAATATTAAAAAAAATATATCCTTAAAATACAAAAAAAATTACAACTCATTTAAAACTGCACAGTGGAGAGACTGAAAGCAATCAAAAGCAGTTTGGACTAAGACTAAAAATATAGTCTAATTTTGCAACCAGAAGCACCGTGCCGGAGGATCTCAGGCCTGTAAGGGGTTAAAGCACAATACATGCTAGTATCTTAGCAACTCCTCCACAGGAACCTTAGTTATTACGTTTCTGTCATGTATAACATTTGTTGTCGATACTCAATATAGACTCTTAAACTGACCCTACAGAACAAGCAGCGACACCTTCCAGCGACCGGCAACACTGCATGAAAAACATGGGACAAAAGCCATCGTTGTTAATGAGCTCAGAGCTATACATGGCAGGTGAGGCAGCCGGAGAGTACAAAGCCCTCCTTCTAATCACTGTTTCAGTCCCCTGCTTCTCCTAGTTACCTCCTTGCTACAGTGCAGAAAGCATTTAATTAACTCTGACTTTTTCTTTGCCTCCCTCCATTTTTTTTTACCGGAGCTGACATCCACTTAGCAACAGCACAGTATCACCCCGGTAACCTCAGATTCAAAGAAATTGTTATGTAGTTAATTGGTTGATAAGTAAATGCTCAGCACATACTCCAAGTGGTGGATTACTAGAGAGACGTGCTGCAGGAGTCAAGGAGAGCAAGCTTTTAAGGGAACAAAAGTAATTCAACCTGAGCTTCTGGTCTGTGGTCTGTGGACGTTGTTGTGTAGGACAAAGGGCAAAAGACCCATCAATAAAGGAATAGCCATTGCTTTCCACATTACAAATGTAATGGGTTTGGCATGACATTCCTGCCATGGCGACTTCTTCAGCCATATGAAATATTATTTAAATAATCCCGCATTTTCTCAACAAAAGTTAACAGAAATATGAACCTTGTGTTAACGATAACAAAAACCTGACTTTTGAAGGAGCAGTATGTAAGGACACAGAGAGAGAGAGAGAGATATGAGTACATGGAAGGAGATGAATACAGACAGACAGACATAGACTGATTGAGAGGGCCCAGGATGGATGGATACGGTTTGGGAGCAGCAATTTCAGTACAATCTGTGGTTTGTATCGGGGTCTCTGAATCACTGCCTCGGCCCCTGCCTGCTGGAGAGCCCGCCAGTTCAAGCAGCCAAATCGTCTTTAACGTCTCACTAACTTAACAGGTGGGAACGTGACACGGAGGCGAGATGATTGGGGGGAAGGCGAGGATGTGTCTCCGAGTGACTGGGAATCAGAGTGGTGATGCAGAGCGTCCCAGTTGGTTACAGATATACGATCTCGCATTAGAGAGGATGTAGCAAGTGATGTGAGAGGCAGAGGGTAAACAAGAGAGGGAGAGAGTGATGAGAATGATGAAGACGGAGGGGGATAGAGAAATAAGGTGAGACTATGGTTGTGTGGAAGAGAAAGCGGGTCCAGAGTGGTAACAAAACACTCCTCCCCTAATATAATTCCCCTATAATACAAATAGCCATATTAACTAGAAGAATGGAAAGAATAGAATTAAAATTTGATGGATCTTTGTTAAAGTTATGCCCACTAATCAGTCCTTCCTGCACTTTTAAAAAAAGATCATCCCAAAGTCAAGGCACTTTCAGACCAACTTTCAGGGTCTATTGCAATTTCCCTGCCAGTATCTTTGGTCAGTTTCATTATCACTTGCCAATTTGACGTTCTCTCTGTTGCAAAATGCGTGCTGCAGTTAATTCACTTTGCAGCCGGGTGACAAATTTCACAGTGCTCAGTTAAGTGTTCAAAATGAATGCCAGCTTATCGTGTAGTACATCAGTCTACAATTTCAAGTAATGACACGATCGGCTGCTTGATGGCTGGTATTTTGAATTTGATTGCCTTGAAAGGAAGGACACATTTTAACACCGGGACAGCATCTAGCCGTCCACAGCAGGGAATTAGACACTGAGCAGTAAAAACTATTAAGTCGCTCCACCCGTCTGTCCTAACAGTTATATGAGAAAACCTTTTAAGGTCAGTAGTAGGCTATGATGGTGACAGTGTCACGATAGGTGTGTGTGTGTGTGATAGGTCTGCCTGACAGTATTAGTGGTAAGCTGGGCAAAAACAGAATGGCAAAAAGGAAGGAGGATATTAGGATGTTTTTCAAAAAAGACAGGTAAAAAAGTGTGAGTAGGGAGATGCAGTGTTACATAACTGCCTAACAACGAACACTAAGATTAGCATGGGTCCTTATACTGTATATTCTGTTCATGATGCATGTGGGAGGTGGAGCAACAATTCTGAAGCTCAAAGTGGCACATTAAAAATGAAAAATGAAAATGAAAACCAAATGAAATCGACATCCCCCAACCTTTGACCCTCAGTGAGACCAAGGAAAAACTCCCACGAAAACCTCATCAGGACAAATGGAAGAAACCTCAGTCATAAGGAACATTATAAGTCAAAGTACAAAGACAATCTCCATTAACTCCATTATCGGTGTGCCAAAATCAAGGTTGTTGAATTAAGTACCAAGTAGTATTGGGAGGCTGGGCCCTCTTACTCTGAAAGGCGTGGAGAACATACAGACTATTCCTCTTAGCATGGTGACCGGTCCGCTTCAATGGAGGGCTTAAAATACCCAAGCAGGCTAATACAATGCTAATACGCCACCAGGCCTTTTCATTTAGTCCTGGTTACAAACAGCACACATACATTTTTCATAGCTTTTGCATTATTGAGTGCCTGAAGAAATATGAGCGTGCGTGTGTGTGTAGTCAATAGTGTGTAAGCAGTCAAGCCAGCTTCACATTCTTCCCACTGGACTCATTCATTCATTTCATTGATACATTGAAGAAGTACATTTTCTTTTCTCCTCAATGGCAAATGAGATGAAAGACTACTGAGGTGAGGCAGTGTGAGACAGCTAATGGACCATTTCCATAATCCCCCATATGGCACAAAGCTCCTAAAACACATACAGTACAGAACAGGTGCCAGTCAACAGTCTCTCTGTGGGTCACTGTTAATTAATACGGCTTAGACGCTGCAGTCAGAAAGCAACAATGGCACATTAGCCTGATATTTTCAGCGAGTGAAAGAAGCGAGTGAATGGGATGGTGTATGAATCAATGAATCTCTAGCTACCTCTTTTGTGAGAGATGTGTCCATGCCAGACATCTATTTTATCAAGTATTATCAAAAGAGCTATATACAGTATGGCCCCCAGAAAGACTTGTTTAGGAAATCCAAGGTACGAGGAATAGTCTGGGAAATGCTGTGTTATAATATGTACATTATTTTCTCAACAACATATAAAAAACAGTTGGCAGTGAACAGTATAGCCACCTCTCTCTGGCATCTGATGTACATAGATTGATTCATACTATACCTACATATCGGTTTGTGCAATACCTTTGGCTTGGTTTAAGTTTACGCAAAACAAATAATTTGGTCAAGGTTAGGGTAAGGTTTTCGTCCTGGATAAATGAGAAAAACCTTTGCTGAAAATGAAAATTTTACTCACAGTAGAAAACTTTGATGTATTAGTCCAGACTTGAACCTGGTTCTGTTTCACACAATATTATATGGAATTATGGTGCATTACATTTGGTGACTATAACTACGAATTTGATAAGAGAAGAGGCTGCACTCTAATTACAGGCAAACTGGTAAAACCTTTATGCAGCCAATATGTCCAGTGATCCTCAGGACTCTTGATAAATGCATGCTGAGAATTCATCTATTGATTGAAACATTGACAAAACAGTTTCACACAGCACATCTGCTCGGCTTCATTTACACTGCCTGGTTTATTTTTTCACCAATGTGATACCGATATGATCTGTTCATTGCCTTCTAATCAAGGGGAAATTAGATTCCATGTGGTTGGTTGCATGCATCTATGTGAGTAATCAGATCTCTCCCACAACACACTGTGGTAGCCATCAAGTCGATATCCTTCCCTAAACCAAATACAGAATGTATACACTTGGCAATTTGGACAAAATAGTCCACCAAATGGCATAGAGTATATTGTTACATTTAAAGTAAGTTTGAACAAAGCGTTGCCGGCAGCCATGCAGACATCATAGAGCCAAAGAGGTTTAGCAACCTCTCACTCAATACCGCAAAGATTCCAACCTTCAGGGTCTTTTTTTGTGCAGCCTCTATTGTTCCCTCTTCCATTCAAATCAATGCTAGGATTTTCTTCATTGTCCAATTTGTATCTCTTTCTGACATCAGAGGATTCAATACGAACAACTGTTTCAATGGCAAACCTCTGATTAAACTGGTTTCCCAGAAACTGGGATTTCTTTATTTTTATTTTTATTTGTCTACCCCTTTTTCATATTCTATGACATTTTATGATTGTATGAGGAATTAATTTGATTTAATTGCTAATTGCTTTAAATGCTTGACAAATTAAATAAAGAGCTAAATAAAATGTAATAAATGACATATGAACACATATACAATAGGCTTAGAAGGGTCAGGACCAACTGAATCTGTCTAGGAAAAACATTTTAATGGCAGCGAGCCACTGAGGAGAAAACCACATTCATGTATTTTTGGCAATGTCATTGAAAATGAAAATCAATAATGTTTTGGAATTAAAGAAATAAATCATTAATGTTTGTGAAGGCAGCGAGTGGTTTAATGTTTATTAGTGGAGTGTATTAGTTGAGAAAGCCCTAATAGCTGTAGCTAGCCATCTTGTGGAAACTAGACTAGAGTTACCCCCAACCTAAAATGCAATGGCTCTATGATCAATAATCATAATATATATACTCATTTATATAATATTTGGTGATTGACAATGCAGGTTTATAATATTTTCTTGCCTCATTCTTTTATTTATTTATTGAAGATGGCCAGGCTTTTATGATATTGGTTTCATTTCTGTTAATATCATACTGACCCTGATCTCTAGAGCCCTTCATTTAAACTTTTTAAATGTCAGGCAGTGATTCAGGCCAGACAAGAAAGAAGAGGGGGGAAAAAACAAAACACATGATGTAATGCAGCGTAATACCCAAGCAGGGAATGATCAATCTAAACTTTAAAAGAGAGCTTGATTTAGAATATAGGACAGGATTTATGAGAGATGAAATAAAGAGTGAAGCCACTGGAGATTTGTTTTTCATTTTCTAGGCCATCTGAATCCACATCTCTTGTTTCACATGTATCCATGTTAACTAGACATTGGATCTCTCCTTTTTATCACAGTCTTTAATATTCACGTTCGAATTTGGAGCAGTCTCACGTTTGGCTATGTATAGCCAGTAGGTAAAAGCCAAGTCGAGCAGAAGAGAAAACGAGTGAATAAAAGCCAAGTCAAATCTCTGTCTCCTCTTGCCAGATCTCACGCTGTCTCTGGCAATCAGGAAAATGTTGTGAACATGAAAATGTGTCATATTTGTACCACTTGTGAAGAAATAAATATGTTCTTTGCTTTATGAAACATCCAAATTGGATTTTATGAAAGTGTGAATATGGCTGGGGTTAGTTGGGTAACTTTCATGAAATATGAGCTCTCAAGGCCAACAAAATCTCAGATGATGTTACTGAGGATCAGTAACATCCCAAATCAATTGCAACATAGACTGACAGATTTCCATCCTATCTCATATTGTTTGTTCACTTAATGGTTTGCTGAGGTACTGTAAAGCATTTCATTTTCAAGAGAGACCAGCAGCAGGAGCGTCCTTTGGCCCAGCAGGCTAAGGTGTGAACCATGCATTTTCAACGTGGTCACTTCAACTTGTCTCGTTGCCTACCATTCCCTTTATCTCTCTCTCCTATCTTACTTGTGACTCCACTTTATATTATCTAATAAAAAGCAGAAACATGACCAAAAAAAAAACATAAGCTCCACCACAGAAAATGTGCGAAGTCAACCTCGAGGAGTGCCTTCTGAGCCTTACCTGATCCCACGGACAGATGATCCCGCCAAAAAACATGAAAAGGTAGCCCATGGCAACCAAGCAGGCCCAGATGACCAGGGAGAAAACACGCAGGAGCTTCTTGAAGATGGACTCGATACAGACCAGCACAAACACAGCCAGGAAGATCGCCAGTGCCGTGGGCACAGTGATTACAAAGGCTACGTGGTCCTCGACGTTCTGGGGGAATGAAAAGAACCGACAGACAAAATTAAAAGGCTGCGAGAGAAAGAAGGAGAGAGAAAGAGAGAGGGGGAAAATAGAGATGGAGTGAAAGATGGAAAGGAGGAATAATTAATTCAGGAGAAAAGAGACAGGGTTTGCGTGAGAGAGAGATAAATAAAGAACAAGCGAGTTAGAGGAAGACATCTCGAGGGGGCATGAAACAGACAAACAATGTTAAAAGTAGCCTCTCTTCTAACTCTGTCTTTCCCCTTCAGTTACTGGGAAAATACAAACAAGACCAAGGCACAAATGTGGCCCAGTGAACACTGAGTGAAACAGATTCTTCTCTGATTGTCCTGCTTCTTCAAGCAGTCACTATAAAGACAAGCCTCTCCGATGAATCCAATCTGAGAAAAAATCATTTTAACACGAGAGGCCTTTCTGCTCTGTATGTTCTTCAATAGATTTCACTTTCTACTTGAGCAGCGAGGGAAACCACGGAGAGGCTCGGCCTGAAAGAAAACTCAGCAAACAGACGGCAAACATTCTCACAGTGATTTATCATGATATCACTGAACACAAAACACAGGGAAGGGGTGAATTGATGGGGGATGAAAAGTGAAAAGATACAGATTATGATGATCAACCTTATTTAATCTCCTTATTTGAGCTAAAACCATCCATACCATCGCCCTTATTTACATTTGCACAAATCTGTTCAAACCACTGCGTGAGGTTTTACATTTGAAAGAGCTGTCCTTCCCCGCAGCTCTACTGTCAGTCAATTGAGAGACAACGTAATCTGATACTGCTGGAGGCTGCGGTGCCACTCATGCTATCTGAGCCACAGGCTCTCCAGGCAGAGAAGAGGAGGGAGGCAGGGATTAAGACATGAATATGTTTTCTGTTTTATCTCTCTGTCTGCCTCTGTCTTTCTCTTTGCTTTGACTTAAGACTTATTTGAGGTTGAGATAAAAACAAGACCTCTCCCTCTCTCCTTCCTTGTTTTGGGTACAGGCTGTTGATTGATCTTGTTCACTAGTGACTAAAAAAGCAAAAACATCAGAAGAATCCGGCTCCTAGAAAACTAGATCATAACAAAATAACAAAAATAACACCATAATGAATCATGAAGTGTAAATCCATATAGTACAGTCAAAGCAAAACCCAGCAACCCATATGATTAATAACATTTCAACTTGTACAGGCAGACTACAGTATCACACTAACTAATGCAGCCATTCATATTTCCCCATAGCATGGGGCTTCTCTAAGAGTGAAAGACACTTCAGAAAGATAGAAATCGAGAGAACATTTCATGGAGTGAGGAAATATCCTAAAAAGCCACTAGTGGCGACCTGTAGCAAAGTTGAAGCCACATCCATAATGGATTTGCTGCTGCCTTTCTGAAACCCACTAAGATCTGAGAGTTCTAATAAAAATTTCAAGAGTTTCTTCAAGGTGGATGTAGAGGGATAATGCAGCGGAAAGACTAGTTTGCTCGGCCTGCCACCACCACACTTCACTCCTGTGATGCTTTTCCACTGGTGTGACTAAGGATGGAAAAGGGTCAGAACTTCTCAGCCAGGATTTTAAACCCAATAACAGCACCCAACCCAAACAAATGTGTAGTGGTTACTAAGACAAATACTATTCTGACAATACTGCGACCAGGTGGGTGTTTGAGGACATCCTGAGACTGTGTTGTTGTTTCACAGCAGTCAAATGAATGAATGAATTTTGATCTTCTAAGCTTTTTTAAACCTTTACACTATCTATCTATCTATCTATCTATCTATCTATCATTATCTTACTCCTCCTGCATCCCTTTTTCCTTTCCTACCTCTCTCTCTCTCTCTCTCTCTCTCTCTCTCTCTCTCTCTCTCTCTCCCCCCCCCTCTCTTTCTTTCTCCCTCTCTCTCTCTCTCTCTCTCTCTCTCTCTCTCTCTCTCTCTCTCTCTCTCACACACACACACACACACACACACACACACACACACACACACACACACACACAGAGT
>CABFOQ010001763.1:0-10944 GCA_900660455.1 Gephyroberyx darwinii | reverse complement strand
AAAAATCAGAAATGGCTTCACGAAATGAAACCTTGGAGTGGAGTACAAATGTGAAACAATGGATTCCGCGGCTTCTGAATTACCTCCAATTCAATGGATCTATCGTGAAAGGGAGGAAACAGATGTGGAAGCTGGAGATTAGATTCCCGTCGGGCATGTTCTCATTGCGCAGGGTCTCCCTACAGCCTGGAGATACGCCGGCTCTGAATGCCACCGCTGACAACCTCACTTACAAATATACCGCCACACAGCAGAAACCCCCTGAACACAACAAATGATAATGGCCAGCCTGGCTGTTTTGTTTCCAGGTAAAATGTTATGCAGTTGACTTACTTAAACACAGCCGAGTTGGGACTGAACTAGATGTAGTCAGATGTCTAAACTGTAATCTCATTACAGACATAGATATGGCGGGATAATATTATCTTGGCTGTTACCATGACTAAAGGCTTAATTTGTCATCGGTTTTACAGTGGCGATGTGCGGTCATGCTGTGGAGATATAAATAATTCTCTACTAATGTGCTCTAATTCTATCTCTGAGGGAAACACAGATTGTCAGGCATCAGTAAGCCAGACACAGCAACACCACGGACCACGGTGTGATCGCTGGCCCCGGGTCTCTTCCTCCATCGCCCATATGACACCAAGTGGTGTCCTGGCAACACTGAGGCCTTTAACACACTGCATCGCCCAAGCATACAAACAACCTTTCTGTCCCTGAGTCTCATGTCTTTACCTAGCAGCTCTATTCTAGGGACACAGGAAGCCATTGTCTATGTAGCTTTGACCGTTGCACTCCTTGCTATTGGTTGTAAGTAATGTTGGCAATCTAGGAATTGAAGCTTCTTCTACTATTGCACTTCTCTTATGCACTTCAGTTATGTAATAGCATCAGGTAAATGCTCAAACTGCATGTAGCATGTGATGTAAATGCATAGCTCACCAGCCAAAGCACATCTGAGTTCTCCATAATGTACTCTATGTGGACCAGAATGGGGCAGCATGGCCTAGTTTGGTCATGCAATTCTCCCCAGGGGGTTCCATTATACATGGCTCAATCCTCTGGGGCTTTTACTGGGAAATCAAGGGGTAACAGTAAAGTCTTAATCCTCAACCTCAAACCATCTGCTGGGGATGAACACTGAAGTGTAGATTGACATGAACCCCTACAAAATAAACAAACAAACAAAAAAATTGATGGGCAGCAAAATGCTCACCTCTGCCATACTATTCTGTCTATTATGTGCCAATGACACAGTCACACAACATCAAGACTTGCAAATCAGACCATTTGTTTATGCAAAGCCCTAGACGGCAATTCAAGGAGTGTAGGGATTGTTGAAGCTACAATCCCTAATTGCCAGGGCAACGCACCACCATATGTTCCCTCCGATCGCAGCGATTGACCTGAGAGAGACAAACCAGTTTGTGTGAAGCTCAAGCATTTTCTGTATTTTCCAAAATGAATACAGGAAGGCCCAAAAAAACAAAAAACAAAGAGGTCTAAGCATTTCCATCTGGGGTTGATGTTTGTTCATAGGTTGTGTGACTAAGTATGCATCCTGAACACATAGTGTGTAGATGGACCGAGGTCAACAGCCTATCCCCAACTCCTTGGGATAACATAGCCTTTGTACTGTCTGTACTGTATCAACTTCCTGCTTGAAAGTGGCTGGGCCTATCCTTAGTTGACCAGGGTCAGGGGTTCCTAAACTTCATATGAAGAACCCTCTAAAAATTTCAGATTTTTCTTGTTAGATATGACTATATGATACAGCGAAGCCTATTATCAGAATATTGACGTGAAATTACAGTGAAATCACCCTATTCCTCATTTAGCCGGGGACCCCTTGAAGGACCCCTGGAGGACTCCACTTCGGAAACCCCTGGCCTGGGTGATTGTTACGACTCCTTGATAGGCGGTGTGACTATGTAATCACACCAAACACAGTGAGTGCAGATGAACCAAAACATGACAACCTGCAGGGACAATGTAACCGTTTTAATTATATCAACAACTGCCTGCGGCGTTTCTTCAATGGAAAGAGAACAGCCGCGGCCTAAACTGCGGTCTCCTGCGCGATCGTAACGTTGTTAAACTTGCATGGCTTACATGAAGTTTGCCTTGCAGATATTGCAACAAGAAAGGTCCGTGTGGGACAGCACAGGAAGGCAGCATATGGCTGGATTTCAAATTTCCAAAGCATAGCCGCTGTGTAAGGGTAGGTGTACTTCTATAAAAATCACTTCAACCTAAGTGGCTGCAACCCACCCATGCAAACTTCAAACTGCATTTACTCTGGTCTCTGTGATGGGGGAGCGCATACAGTATTGAAACCCCCATATACGTCAAATGAAAGCGAAATGAAACACAAACTTACGTGAAAACGAAGAATAAAGTGGTCGATCCCACAAGAAGTGTGGCAGCTGTGGATACCGGGATGTATTTGGTGGGTTTAAATCTCTTTCCAGCGCTGTTGGGCATTCTGTAATTTCCACATTCCTCAATTATTTATTCCAGTTGGAGACGCATGCAAAAAGATCCCGTGTGCGATATATATATATGAATATATCTAGAGCTATTAAAGGTTCAGCCAATCCGTCTTTGCTACCGCTGAAAGTCGCATAGATCCAAAGATAGAGAGGCAGAAATACACAGAGCTCTCCAAGCCTGGAAATCCCACCCTTACAATCCAGCCCACTGGTGAGGTCACGAACCGCTCGGAAAGGTGGAGCCTCTCTGCAAACCCTGTAGCTTCTTCATGAGAAATACTCCGCGAACTCATTTAACGGTCTTCTACCCGGTTTCTACCACGGCACTTTCACAAAAATAAAGCAATATACTTCTCAAATGACTTGTCGCAAATGTGCTCTGTTTTTTCAGCGTGTTGTCATATTGAATGATTTGAATTGCAAAATTGCTCTTCGAAGTCTAAAAGACTTTCGGTCTTTTGGATGCTACGACGTAGTCAGATACGTTGATTTCTCTCGCACGGAGAAAACGGCACACCAACCTCCATTCAAAAATCTGGCAGTTTAATGTGGTCTTGCCGACAAACATACACACTTGGTCGGACGTAGCTTAATGCGTTTTACCAATCGTTCGGATCCACTATTTAAATCGGAATAATTGGGTACACCATTTCAATAAAAATAAAACTCAACTTTTACAATTACTTTGCCTGGTCCCGCCACAATCATCTTCCACTATAATACAATATGGAAAATGGTAGCGAGCAGTGTGAACCCATGTTAAAAGTTGAGATTGTATTGAAATAAAGGCTGCTTGGTGGACCACTTGCATGCCAAATTAACCAGGAGACAATAACAATTCACATAACTTATTCATTCATGTTCTACAAGGTGTATATGTATGGATATTTAGTTCCATGCTATAAATAAATTGCCGGATTTTGTGGTCTTTGGGGTCTTTTTGGTATTTGGTGACATTTCCTCTCTGAGTACGGAACGTTACCTGGGCTAGGCTGTAGTTTTTAAAAAGAATCATAGGGTAACAGCGACCCCCAGTGGTAGACTTCAGTATTTATGCGAATGCTAACTGTTTTGACTCGAACGGGCCACCGTCATGTAACAGGAAAAGGGCTAATAATAGGATGCCGTTCTAAGAGTGGGTAGCTCACCGTTGTCGAGTTTACTTTCAGTTTACGATTAAAGACTCATTAGTCGGTAGATAATCTGAAGAAAACGTGTTTCACGGCCTATAGACGATTTGGGATTAACAGGTAAAGCCATTTGGCAGCAGGAATCAATTCAGTCTCTCGTGCGTCACTACTCGCCAGCACACATTTGGTTTTGAGGAGAGGTAGCTAGTTATAGAGTTAGCTAACTGGCTAGCGCTAGCTCCCCGGTTCAGCGGGTCTCAGTATGTCGTATAGGAAAACGCTAAAACTTGTGTGTGGCTTTGCCGGAGGCACTGCCGTCTTAGTTTTGGCGGCTGCCGCTGCCGACTCCCATGGGTATTTCGGTGAGCAGCGCGCCAGTCGGTGGACCAGATTCGCCGTCCTTCAGGCAGCACAGCCGGCTTGGGTAGCAGCCAGTCACACGCCCGCGCCGACTGGACACGCCTGGGACTTCAACTGGGATAAGTATGTATGCCATGTATGCTCTATGCTTTTCTATATAGTTTACCGTGGTTCTGCCCAGATGCCTTCCGTCCTCTCTTTTTACGGAGAGCGTGTCACGCCAAATCCCATTCAAAAACCTGACTTTTATGTTGCTTTGCACATAGAAACATGACTTAAGACCTTTTTATGACTCTCTTAAGGACCCAGTGGAATATCCAACAAGCAGCGCTTTATTTCAATACATGATGTGTTTTAGTGGAAGACGGTTGTGGGAATAAAAGCAGAACCACTTTTAAAAATTGACGTTTAATTGAAACAATTGCTGCTTGGTGTTTTGGACGTTTGTAAAAGTGGACCCTAATGACTATTACTAAATTGCTGGGTGTTTGAATGGGGGTTGGACCGTGTCGTGGCTAAGGTGTTCCGAGTGTCATCCTGAGCGTGACCGGTTTAAAGTCACGTCCTTAACATCAGTTGTGTTAACCTTGTTTTCCGTGCCAGTTGAGTTAACCACGTGAGACAAAGCCGCTGTAATCTCATCGCCGCCTCTTCCTCTGGTCAGGAGAGACCCGTCTACGCTATCTAACGGGAAGAAGAAGGAGAATGCAGCGGAGGACCCCAGCTCGGAGCCAGACAACAGCAAACCTAAAGCCACGCGCAATATTCTCCTCATCAGACACTCCCAGTACAACCTCAGCGGGAATGGCGACAAGGAGAGGATCCTCACACCCTTAGGTTGTTATTCAATGGCTAGTTAGCCCCCCACCCCCCCCAATTTATGTCACCTGGCAGGTTTACCAGGAATTTATTTTTATTTATTGCAGCGGGACACATTCATATCTGGGACTGAGTTTTCATCCTTGCCTGGGAGATAACAGGTCAAAAGTCCGATTCAATATCTAGTTTAACGTCTTGGCAAACAGAATTACCAGGTCAGTTGTAAAGTACAAGTGAGCCACCAAGAAGTGCCTATCTCAATGAATTATCTACTATTATGACTATATCTACTGTTATTCGGTCTTCTTCCACCCAAACACACACAATGGGAGCTGGTAGCAAGCAGTGTGAATGCATTCTAAGAGCTAAAATTGTACTGAGCTGAGTGCTGCTTGGTGGGCCGCGTGAATGACAAACGTACCCGTGGACCCCAACAGTTCAGGCGAGGTCCTCCAGTGATGTTTTGTCAAGTGGGGTACCAGCCAGGTGAAAGTGTTGAAGGAGGAGCGTGTCTCGTTCACTTCCCCCACTCAGATTTTCCTGGGTAGTCCAGAGATCAGAGTGGCCCAAGTTGGTATGAGAGCTCGTGCTAAATAGACCCTATGCCTGCGGCGCTAACCGTTACATCTCTCCACTCCTAGGTCGTGAGCAAGCCGAGTTGACGGGCCAGCGACTGGCTGCCCTGGGACTGAAGTATGACGTCCTGGTCCACTCCAGTATGACCAGGGCCACTGAGACTGCAAACATCATCAGCGCGTACCTCCCAGGTCAGTGAATAGGCACTGTAGTGTTCAACATCCAGGGTTCCTGTCTGGAAAAGCATGGAAAAGGATTTTGATGTTTTCCAGGTCTACCAGGTGTGGATGTTAGACCTACAACTACATATTGTTTTTGTAGTTGTAGATCTACTGTCATTTCACATGTCGTGATATTTGTTGTAAAGAATCATTCTCAGCTAATGTAGGTTATTTTTCATTCATTCGTTCTTCATTTCAATAAGTTTTGCTGCTAGTACAGCTGATATGTTGCATACTTTCATTCATACATTTCTACTTAGTGGATAAATCCGGTCACGGTGAATGTTGAGCCCATTTTCCAGAGTGCCCACTCTCCGTTATGAAATCCCTGTTTTTGTGGTAACCTGTAGCTGGAGGGATTTCTCAGCTGTCCTATGTTATACCTATGTTTTCTACGTTTTGAAACTGGTCACATAGTGGAGAAGAAACAAGCGTTTTATTATCATTAGGTCCGACTGATCTGTGCATCTACATGTCGAAGAATCTGCACATTTGTCACATTTGATAATAGCATGAATTGTTTGAAGGGAGAGAGGGCACGCTGGAAAATGGACTTAACATTCACTGTGGCCAGATTTACCCTTTTTAAAGAGATATTCAACACTAAATCTGTTTTTTGAGCTTTAAGCATATTTGTAAAACTGGTGAAACCTATCAGTAATGGACATTACCACTGCTTTCAGGGCCGAAAAATGTATTAGTAAAAATAAATCTCACCCTCCTTCACTATTTGTGTGCATCCATGCTGAACACCTGACTAAAATCTTGCCATCCAGTCAAGAAGTTGAAAAAGTGGAAAGGTATTTATGGTTGAAATGAAACATGGGTAGGGGTCGCTGAACATCACGCTAATGTAAAACTTGAATTTATAAAACCCTTTTTTCTCTGCTGAATATCGCACTGGTCTAGGTGTGGAGCTGCTGAGCTGTGATTTGCTGAGAGAGGGTGCACCTATTGAGCCAGTTCCACCCGTCACTCACTGGAAACCCGATGCCGTGGTGAGAAAGTCTACCCAAACCACACCTGGAGCGGCCCGTAGGCCTGATTTCTCGCGTTTACTTTTTCCCCTGTATTTGCTAAGTTAACTTTCTGCTGCCCACGTGGTGTCTACGCAAATGTCTTGTCAAGTGCTTGTTTAGGCTCACGCCTGAAGGCACCAACCCACAGACAGACAATACATGAGTGCTAACAGGAATGGATCACACCAAGAGTTTATTTCCAAAATGCCAAAGTTGAGAGGATCTTGGCAATTGGTAATGTAATAACTCATAATGTAATAACTTGTCAAAATGTAATAAAATGTCGCTGTAAATGAGTCAAAAATGTCAGAGAACCTGTGAGGAAAACAAATCATTACAGTATATGTTTTTTGTTACATTGCTGACTCATTTACAGGGATGTTTTATTACATTTTGGCAAGTTATGACATTATCTGGCAGTTATTACACGATCACCTGCTACAAGGATCCCGTCAGTAAAAGTCCTGTCAGTATATCAACCAAGTTACCTATCTTTTAACGATACAGTGCAATGACTTTAATCAGTCAGGAAACCAGTTTTTGATGCTCCGTCTAATCAGTTATAACTGCTTTAGTGCCCCTTTCTCTATGCTCAGCCAGCCAAGGGTTACCCGTTTGGACTTTCTAAGTTTGCCACCCAGCTAGCCACCAAGGCTCCTCTCTTTCACACTGTCAACACACCGCCGTACTCCATGAACGTCAAACTTGGTGCATAATAAAAACAACAGACGTATCTCATCTGTCTATGAAGCTGATCGTAGCCAACATGACCATACCAGGGAAAGCATAGCCCACCCCAATACATGCCTTTTTGTCTCAGATGGAGGAAACGGCATTCAAACGTCTTAAGACCTTTACAAATGAAGTTCTCCAGGTAAATTCACCATATCATCAATTCACCATATCAACGATCTACCAAGCAGAACTTTATTTCCATAAAATCTCAACTTTTACAACTGGCTCACACTGCTCGCAATCATCCACTACAGTGTGTTTTAGTGGAGGAAGATTGTGGGAATAATGTGCAGATCAATTCTAAAAGATTTTATTGCAATAAGTGATGCTTGGTGTATTGGAGCTATGCTGAATTGAAGAATGGATTTGTAAAACGTCTTAAGTTCTGTTCTTAATGTATGGACTTTGTCAAGTGTTATCAGCAATGCAACACGGCAGTTATGTTTTGGCTAACTTAACGTTGACGGGCCCTTTGTTGAACAATACCGTGAGATGGGGAAATGTGACTGTCATTGCACTGAATATTAAAAAAAAAAAAGCAGAAGAGGTTTAACTTGGTGGTCACTCTCTCATTTCGGAATGAAACTCTTCATACATTCCCCGCAGTACAGCATCATGTATTGACTCTGTGCTGACGACGGGTCGACTGAGTCGAACCCCGTCACCTTACATGGCAGCTATCAACCTCTCTACCATCCTCCAGCAGTACCACGAAGATGGAGCCCGCATTGAGGCCGCCTTCCGCCGATACATCCACCGGGCCGACGCCAAGCAGAAGGAGGACAGCTACGAGATCATCGTCTGTCATGCCAATGTCATCCGTTATTTTGTCTGCAGGTTTGTGTCGCCGGCGGACCCAGCCAAGGCCCCGAGTCTGTTATTGGCTGCGTGCTAACTGATCTCAGTGTCACACTATGCCCATCAAATTTGTGCTCGCTCATGTCATCAAGATGAGTGTGCTCTTTTATTGTAGTTGTCAAAAGGAAATGCCTGTTGTGTAAGCTTTGAAGCCTGCTGCTGCAGCCTAGTCCACTTCTTGGCTGAAAGAAGTGGAGACACTGCTCGCATGTGTGGTTCAAGGGGCATTTATACCCATTCTACATCCGAATGCTTTTTTGTCCGAGCCTTTGGTTTATTTAATTGTTTTTCTTCATACATCATTTAATATTTAATAATGCCTTAATTTGATTTACATTACTTTAAAACCTTATTCACTCTAAGCATGCAAAACCAACAGAATCCCTCAGTAAGGCTGTTTCCACAAGGCTTCAGTATCCTTCAGATGACATCACTTGTTGGACAGTTTCACACTCAAACTCCTAATAACCCTAGTAATATGTGTGAGATAAAATATGCTATATGTTTTTTGGGTGAAGCGCCCCTTTAAGAGGTATGCGGTGGCCTCAGTCCACTCAGACGCTCAATTTCTTTATTTTGCTGTCTCAGGGCTCTGCAGTTTCCTCCAGAGGGCTGGCTACGCATGGGCTTGAACAACGGCAGCATCACATGGCTCACCATCCGCCCTAGCGGCAGGGTGGCCCTCAGGACTCTGGGAGACTCGGGATTCATGCCCCCGGACAAACTAACACGGACCTGACACCCTCACCCGTCCGGCAGAAGGGTTTTAAGGAATTTCACTCAGATGCCCAGTTGGTCAGTCGCAGGGTCAAAGCTCAGTTTTCTCCTTAAGTGTCTTGAAAGTAACTTTTGGCGTTATTTCTTTTGTAATGTAACTAACTACCATCATGCAACGAGATACTAACTCTTTGTGCTGTTGTTGTGATTACTCCCGTGCCATAGTTTGCCAGCTACAGTGTTGAGGGGGTGATCTGCCGGGGAGGCAGGTTTCACACTGAAGGAGGTGGTTGTCATCTCCTATTGGAAAGCAGATGTGATGGCAACTGCTTAGAGGCTCCTCCTGAATGTAACTGAGCATTTCTACACAAGTGACCGATTTTTAAACCAAAAAAAAACAACTCATAATTTGTATAGCTGTTGTAAATGCGCATCATGCTCAATTTTGAGCGTATTGAGGGTTATCCATACTTGTTTTGTGTAGTGATATGCAATAAAAGGAAATTGTTAATACCTTTTTGTTTTTGTCACTACTTTAAAAACAGTTGGACACATTAGCAGGAAGGTAGGAGTGAAGTTTTATTGATCAGTCAAAAGCAAATGAGGTCTAGACATACAGAAAAGGAGAGAATTCACCATGAAAGTTTTTTTTTTTTTTTTTAATAAAGCACAGAATGCCAAAAGCACAATAAGCATGTTTTAAGTATTTAGGTGCATTTTTGCAAAGTTCCACATTCATAAACATTCAGAGACCAGGAGGAGATCTGTTGTCACCTGAGAGCACAAGTATGACAATACAATCCTCGATGAAGTAGTTTGTGCTCTCCGATAAAGGTTTAGTTCACGGAAATTTACATTCAGAACACTTCCTCTCTCACTAGAGTGGCAGAGTATTTGACATGACTGGCTGTAATGTTTAACTCCGCTGATAACCTCTTGTACAATTCATTTGCCCCTAAATCTCCAAATAATTTGGCTACAGCAAGATTTTTGTAAATTCACATTCAACCATTAGACTAAACTTGCCTTTGTTGCGCTGCCAGAACCAGTTATGTACAGTTTAGTTTTACCATCAGCCAATTTGGACCAGCCAGGAGATCAGTGAAATGTAGCTTTGAGCTTTAAGGAGGTCTCAGACTGGGCAATTTTGAGAAGACTTGACAAATATTAGACTCATGAGTTACCGATCGGTGTGTTTTGTCATTCATGCTCACACAGTGTGAGATGCTTGTGATTGAAAGACATTTCAGATTTAAACAAACAAAAAAAATGCACAGTCTAAGGCCGCCTTTAGTGGCAGAAAGAAAAACTCAAGACATGTCCAGGAACCACCGAGAAATGACCCGAGATGGAAAACGAAGACATTTATTCAAGAACAAAAATATAAACATGGAAGATCTCAGTGTATTTGTTTTCCCCGCCTGCAACCAACGCAGCCAGTGAAGTCGCTGTTCTCAGGATATTTGTTGAACAAGCCGGAGAAAACGTGGCAAAACTGACTGAAGACTGGTCCGTCACTTCAGAAAAGTAAGGCAATTCCTGAACTGAGGAAAACATAGGAACTGGCAGTTGGTTTTTAACACACTTAATAAAAACATTGTATTTTTGTGCTACTGACCAACATACAAAAAAATAATTCCTTAAAATATTGACATTTTACTTTTTTTTCTTTTTAAAAAAAACAAACATATTCAGTGAGAGAATCCCGTTAAGGACTCGACACTCGGGTTTTAGTGAAGAAGAACTAAGTTCGGGGAGTGCGGCTTGTATTAATGGTTATTCAAAAAAGTCGACTCAGGCTATGATACAGGTGCTTCACACATAACGTTACCATCTATTCAACAGGGCCCACACCCATACAGTGCGCATAGGAAGGAAACCACTTTCTATTTTTTTTTTTGTCTCCCAAGAGTCTCGAGTGTACATCACAACCCAACGTGATGAGAAATCCTCTATGCAATATATAGGAGTAGTACCATACATCGTTAATACAAATCTTCCAGACACTTGTGCA
>CABFOQ010001762.1:10016-24061 GCA_900660455.1 Gephyroberyx darwinii | reverse complement strand
TTTCTGCCGCGCGCACACACACACACACACACACACACACACACACACACACACACACACACACACACACACACACACACACACACACACACACTTGTGAGGACCTTCCATTGACCAAATGCATTGCCTAACTCCTTAAACCTAACCTGAAATTATACCAGGTTTTTGGTAGATTGCACTGTTGGATAACTCACTCGTTAATTAATGACAACACAGACATCACACATCACCATTTGAAGTTGACCAAACGGCTAATCTACCAAAACTAGGATTATCTTCATCTTTCTATCCTTGTGAGGACGTTTGGTCCTCATAAAGATAAGATGTACAAGAACATACGCACACATACACACCTATTTGCTGCCCCTGGAGCCTTTGATTTTCTGGATCTCCTTGGAGCTGAGGACCAGCATGCCGTTTTTGAAGCGTCCCACCTGACCCGTGGGGGCCGAGCCAGAACCAGATGACGCTTTCTTCTTGTCCCTGGGGTAAATGGCAGCACAGGGCAGAATGGAATTGGTCAGGAGTCGGATCACAATTAGCCATCATAGGGACAGGCTGGATAACACATACTGACAACAAGCCTATTTGGATAGAAAAAAACATGATTTCTTCCTGGACAAAATAAAGCCAAGATTTTCTATTTTGACCAAATTAAATTTGCTACACTGAGGTACTTGCTGCAAGAAAGCATCTCAGAGCTATTAATCCTGGATTTTCACTCCAAAAGCTTAATTGGCGCCACATCTTGAAGAGAGATGTTATAGAACAATGTGTTGGGTTTGGCTTCTCATTTCAGAGATAATGATCTTAGTCTTGGTCAGGGCCTGAGAAAAACTGGTACTCTATTAATCACTGTCTATTAATCAAAGTCTATTAATCAAATAGTTTTTTCAGTTCCGCCCCTCCACAGGGAGGTCAGAGGTCAGGGTCAGCTACATGACAGTAACCCTGGAGCTATTCATTGGCTATGTTTACATGCACAGAGTAACTCGGCTATTAGCAAGCCGGTTAAAATCGTATTCAGTTTAAGATGTTCAGGTTAACCTCTGATATCCTGAGATTGAGTCTACCTGTTGCCATGAATAAGTCTGTTAAGAAAATATTCCTGTCCACAGGACGGTCTGCTAGCAAGAAAAGTACAAAAAGGTTCAGCAACGCTCTTTGACTGAGCACTTCTAATGCAGGGGATGTCAATAGTAATAGTGGTACCTTTTTTGTTTTTCTGCCAGTCCAAATTTGCGTATACAGCAAAAAACAAAAGTGATAGGAGTCACTTTCAATATCGGAGTCTCGGATTTACGATTCCAAGTTTTTGCAGTGGCACGTCATTCCGTTCTCCCGGTTGTGACTTAAACACGTCACAAGTCAAGGCAGCTTAACCGGGTTTTGCCACAGTTGGTACATGAGTTTATCCAGGGTATTCTAACCCAGTTATGACATTTACATGTGTCAACCCAAAACAAGGTCACTTGAGTAGCCTTGTTAAGAAGTTCTCCATGCATGTAAACAAAGTCAGCAGTGTCTTGCCCAAGGGCACTACAACAGGATGGATGGAACACCCGGTCTTCTGCTTGAATGACAGTCTCCCTACTTACTATGCCACCCTTGTTGCCCAGTGATCCTTAAGCATCTTCAATTACACAAAATCCTAGAGGGCCAACAGTAGAGAGATATGCCTCACCTACCTTGGCTTATTCTGCTTCTTCTTTTTCTTCATGTCCTAGAGAGCAGGTGCATGGGTTAGATTGAGTAAAAAACATTATGAATCCAATTAAAGCAGGCAATAAACTGACTGAGACACAGAAAGGAAGAATGAAGCTTATAAAACACCATGGGTTTGTAGAGCAATACATTGGAAGCGATGCGCACTGTGGACTATGCCTTCTAAATAGATGGAGGGCATAAGAAAACAGTCCAGGACTTTAGAGGAGAGCATCCAAGTATTCCTTAATACTATCTTTGAGCCACAGTCACGGCCCAGACTCCACACCTCTCCACACCTTGTTAGCCAACTAACTAGGGATTACCACCAAGAAAGGACTTACCGGCTGAACCTCCTCATTCGCTTTCTGCTTCTTGTCTTTGATCTGCTGTTGTAACACCTTGTAGTTGACATACTCCTTCTTAGGGGGCTACGATCAGGAGGGAATAACTTGGTCAGTATGTCTGTTGCAACAGAACTCTGAGGTGTTATGCTCCTATTCAAAACAATGAACAACCGGTTAGCCATCTACTACAGCCCGCTACAGTGCGAATGCAGCATTACACTGTAGTGTTCTGTTGAGATGATTTCCACATCACGCCGCACCAAACAGTACTGGCTGATGAGCTCTTCTAGCTTTGGAGGAATGAGGGCAAGGTTTCCTTACCCTGGCTCCCAGCATGATGGCCCTTTCCTGTTCAAAAACACGCTGCTGCTCCTTCTTATAGCCTGTGATTCCAAACCGATGCACCTCCAGACGAGCCTGAGACACAGACACAGACACAGACACACACACACACACACACACTATTATGAAAGTCGTCAAATTGTATGAGATAAAAACAATATGACCCTATTTGATAAGTAACAGTTTAATGTAATGGACAGAAGGTGGAGCCTATGCTGTCTCAATGAAAATCTAGCACACACTAACATGTAATAACTATGTTCCAGCAATATCATGCAGCCATAAGAACAATCTGTTAACCTCATTTCACTGCACTTTTACATGATGTGCTGTTGTTGGTAGAAAGTCTGGCTGAAATGCAGAATTTCAATTTCAGTCGAACACAGACCTATATAATCAGTGATTGAAAAAAAATGTGGCTACCAAACGGGCCCCTACAGTTCTGGGCCCCCCTGAATCATTCATGGTATCCACAGCTGATCCATTAAAATTGCTGTCACCTTTTCCAAAGTGAATTCTTCTGGCTGGTCCCTGTGCTTTTTCTCCTTTATCTGAAGGGGCTTGGCGACGGCCTTGATGATGAGAGACCAGAAGGAAAAGAGAGATGAAAAGAGAAGGAAAGAGGAAAGAAAGAAGAATTGATTGTGAACAGTAACAGAAGAGGGGTCAGACAGTGCTCTAATAGTTTAAACTTTTAAGTTTAAATCAATTGAATTCAATTGAAACACGATCTTCCAGGAGAAAACAAAAGTGTTTTTGTTAGTACTAGTTTTCATTCCAGTCAAACACTGCAGCAGCTGGTAAATAATTATTGAAATTAACTGTGGTTGTTTGGTTGGAATGAAAACCTGCATACTCTTGAGCCACAGTGGCACATGGTTGAGAACTCCTGGCTGAGAGGAGATGCCACCCGGAGTGGTATCTTTATTGGTTTCAATGAAAGGTTTCAGTGTTGTCTGCTAAAGCCTACCAGGCTGGCTGACCTCACCTAGAAAAAGTTCTGGGAGAAACACTGATACAGAGTAAGGTAAGGAGAAGCATAGGCCTACAGTGATTTTCTCAGGTACTGGCTTCTGCTTGGTCCTCGGTTTCTTGGTGGGGTCCTGGAATGTCACCACCTCCACCTGGGTTATCTGTCGGACAGGTTTACCTGAGCAGAGTAACAAGTCAATGTTGTGCCCCATAAGTGGACAAAAGATACATCATCAAAATTAGAGTGGCACGGCAGCTATGGCTTTTGAAAGTTTCAAATTGTGACCTTTAACTATAGCATCCCCATGAGGCCAATCAGTGTCATTTTTATTCTTTTTGGCAATAGATGGTTTAAAAACCGACATGTTGCATATGTGGTAGCCTTTAACTTGAAGTAACTTTTTTACTGTCTAACAGGGCTCTGCACTACTTCAATAACCACTGCGTTGGGTTACCATGGCTAGCCTGTAGGTAATGTACAGCCATGGGGATTGGGATTGTTTGGGATTAATTGCAGCCTAGTTTTTATGCTTTGCTAGTCTGTCTGGCCTCAAAAGATTTTTTTTTTTAATGGAGTTTAGCATGGTGGTCTCTCCAGGAGACAGAAAGGCATGGTTAGTTGCTATCCTGCCTACCTGTTTGCTCAGCAGTAGTGTTGTCTGTCTCCGGTTTTTCCTGCGGGTGTGCAGCACCAAAATGCTCTGCTATGCCGTCTTCAGTGCCAAGGCAAGCATCTTCAGCAGGAAGGGTCTCTTCCTCCTCCTCTTCCTCAAACTGTTTACGTTTTTTCCTCTTCTGAGACTTGAGATTCTTTTTTGATGCTGGTCCATCTCCTGTACCAACAAGTGACAATGTGGTTGCAAAAAGCGATGAATGAACCGCTCCAAATATGCTTGGTGTGAACACACTTGGAAGTCTTTACACATGAATTGACTATATGTAATGGATGACTCATGTTAACAATGTTTAGCACTGAATATAATCACTGCTGTAAATAAAAAGGTGGGTAATCTATGATGTCTAGTTGTTAGTGTTCTTCTCTGTCATTTGTTCTAGCTTTTGTACTAGATAAATGTCAAGAACATGTTTGTGAATTAATGCCAACTATATGCATTTCAGTGTATTTTTTTCCAAGGCAATGGTCTACTTTCTGTTACTATTGGTACTGTTGGTAATGTGTATAGCTTGGCTCTTGTATACACCCACTTGTGCAAACTGATTTGCCTGTTTCGATAGCTTGAATTTACTGTTTTTTCTCCATACTTAAAAATGAAGGCTAAAAACCATGTAGGGTTGCCTTTTCTGTTTTTGAATGTGCAGACGGTGATGTTGGATAGCTTGTCACACCGAAGTTATAGTCTCAACATCTGTACCAGAAATATAAAACACCAGCACAGAAACCACAACAGTTCACCAGTCACACAGACACCAAGACTAGCTTGCAAATGGTTAGCCTGGTAAGCTAACTTGTTGTGCTTACCAAAGTCATACAGCTTATTCAGTACTTGGTCCATAAAGAAGTCATCACCGTCATCTTCTTTTCCGTTGGCAAGGTGGTTCATTGTAGGCTAATGGCACGCGGTTATTAAAACAACAGAAACAAGAGAGATATTCCTATGCTAACTTCTACCGAGTTAGCTACAACAGAGGTGTGTATGACAACAAAATCGTTTGAGTCCACGTGCTGCGGAAGTTAGAATCAAGTTTGGTCCTCCTCAGCCTTCGTAGGCTAAAAAAATCACGGAAGTGTCATTTTGACACCGCCCATGTGAAGTCAGTCATACAGATGCTGTCATTTTCTAAAAGTGATATATCAAGTAGTTGGACCATAAGTGATATCTTGCACGGATATCGTTCGTTGAATGCAGCGTCTATGTTTGTACAAACTGCACTGAAGAATGGCATCAAAATCACTTTATTCGGTATGTATGCTTTACTATCCAAGCTAGCTAACTTCGCTCAGCACAGCCGCCCTGCCCACCAGCGAGTGACAGTTGACTTTTCAGTCTAATATTTGAATGTCTAACTCATAGGCAGCTATGACAAAGCTTGCATAATAGAGCAGAACATGAAGACAACGTTGTCTGATACGTGTCGTCCTCTCTTGTACCGAAAGACTTGTAAGCCAAAGTCCATTCAATAATCTGACATTTTAATATTTCTTGAATATGGGCAAATATACATACCCCATACACCATGACTGAAGACATTTATTGAATCCAAAGTAGCCATTTCTTTATTCGGCATACATATAATCAACGAAGCAGCACTGAATTTCAATACAATTTAGACACTCCACACTGCTCGCTACCGCCCCCAAGAGTGTATTTTGGTGGAAGTAAGCGTGTTGGAATAGCAGACGAGTCAATTATAACCGTTAATTTTTGATTGAAATATGTACTGTTTGGTCGAGTATATGTATGCCGAATTGAAGAGTGGCTCCTACGTATTCAGAAACGGACTTGAGTCCTATTTTATGAAGTGGCTGTCTCCAATTACAAACATGGAGACATTTAATTGCCAGATTTCTGAATGGAGTTTGGCCTGACTGTCTATACATAAAAAAACTGCACGTATCAGGGACTGTTGGGATTTCTTGTCTGTTTGTGACAGTGCCATTTTTCTGTTGTCTTTTGTGATTTCTTTTAATGATGTTTTCCTTCTTATAGCATAGGGACCCTATGCTGAAGAAAAGAGATGACTTCGAAGACATTTTGGAGGAGAGAAGGAACTCCAGCGACCTCAAATATGCCCTCAGATGTTACACCCCGGTCCTTTACAAGGGAGTGACTCCCTGCAAACCCAGCTTGCTGAAGAACATGGTGCTCCAGTCTGATCAGCTGCACTATGTCATCGATCAGGTAGATCCATAGGTGATCTGAGCAGTTTGCTATTCTGCCATTCGTGCAGTCTTATGTTGTTCGTTGATAATTTCCTCAAGCTGTTTCTATGAACTTGCTTTGACACTGACCTCTTACTAGTAGCTGATCAATGTTTTTTTTTTCTGTAAAGACCATTTATTTTGTGAAGCAGTCTGACCTCTAGTACTCGAAAGATGACGCTCACCCAGAGGGCATATTCGTACCATTAGTAGTTAAATATTTGCACTTTTGGTCTGGTTTATCAGGATTTCGAAAACAGTGAATAGACTAGACTCCATCCATGAGGAATTTTGCAAAAAAACCTCAAGTCTCATGCAACGTAAAAGAATGTGTAAAAACAGCTCTCTGTAATCTACAGTGTAAACTGTATAATTTTATTATCTCTGGCCAAAAGTCCAAGACTGTGGTTGATGCCACTATTGCTATATTTCCTATAACTTACATATAAACAATTTTCCATTTTCTATTATTAGTTTAATAAACCATTTTCAAGTGTGTAGATCCATAAACAATGACTATATAAGGACAGCTCATCTATAGACAATACATTCTGGGTTTATTGGGTATTGTATACTTAATACTTGAAGTATTGCCTTAATTCCTAGAAAGTACACAGTTAAAATGAGGCTTTTGCTAATGTAAACCTGCAGTATCTCATATTACCAGATACTTTTCCTCTACAAATTTACTTTATCAGAAAAGCCAATTTATGGACAGGAGGTTCAGGAACAAATTGTGTTTGGAGGTAAATTGTGTTACGTTCTATTTTTTTCTCAGACAAACAGAAACTTTACACCTTAACTGCTTTAAGAAACACTGTGTATTGTATCTGCCGTATGTTTACCGCTTGATTTTGAATTTTCCCAGCTTTCCAAGGAGACGGGCAAGCCTGCCGATGTCATCCAGGAGGAGGCGTCGGCCATCATGGAGGAGATGGCCCACAGCCTGCAGCTCAGCACCGTTCGCTTCTTTGCCTTTGCGCTCAGCAAGGCCTTCAAAGCCCTGTTCAAGAGCATCTGCGTCAATGAAGAAGGCATTCAGAGGGTGAATATGCAGGGGCGGATGTAACACACACACACACACACACACACACACACACACACACACACACACTCACGCCCCTCACCTGTTCTGTTCCTTGCTGTCAGCTCCAGCAGGCCATTCAGGAGCACCCTGTGGTCCTGCTGCCCAGTCACCGTAGCTACATGGACTTCCTGCTGATGTCATACATCCTGTACACCTATGACCTGGCTCTGCCCGTCATCGCTGCCGGCATGGGTAAGCAGCGGCTTGAGCAGCAGCATTTACATTGTTTACTTTAGGCATTTAGCCGAGGCTCTCCTCAAGGATCCCTACAGTAGAATAAATAACGCTATTGAGTTCAAGGGTCGAAGCCAAGGGTGGGGGTAGGAAATTACAATTACTCTTGTTACTGTAATAGAGTACTGTAATAGAGGACACATTTTGTAGTCTCTCTATAAACATTGCACCAGAAATCTACTACTGATGAGTGAAAGGAATAAGATAAGAAGGAGTCAGTGAATGTCATCGGAACTATATCCCCTCCCAGCCCTCACCTATGGTCTTGGTCTGTTTATATTTACAGTTCTGTTTGACTAGGTTGGTGAAGAAGTAAGGGATGTCTGTATAGAATGTAAAACGTGTAAATGGTCGATTCATGGTTTACTTTTGCAGAATTTTTTCAAAATTAAAATTATTTTTTTGTTTTTGTTTGTATGGTAGAAAAGGACGTGACTTTTTTCTCAGCAATGCTAGGGCTTTAACACCAGCTCACAATACAAGACAGAGTACAATACTGGGTTTACCATATGACCGTCTTGGTTTGACACATAAAGTTAAAATTGAAACAAAGTTTAGGCTAGGTCCTTGTTATTTTCCTGATAGCAAAATCTCATATGGTCATGTCATCTTCAGTGATGCTAGACCAGACCACATTCTTGCCAGATCTCTATGAAAACACACTGTCTTTGTTTTTGTTTTGTCCTGTGTTTCTTTTCCCCCACGGCCATGCAATTTAAATGAACTTTTTTATGAAAAAGTAAATGGGGGTATCCATTAAACAGTTAATTCAATTTGCATGACCCAAATTAATATAAGATTAGCCCTCTGGGGAAACTGGGTCACGGCAGCAGCAAATAATAGAATACACACCATATGGTACCTGTGTTTGTGAATTTGACATATGTGCATATGAAATGATTGACTATCTCCCTGCAGATTTCATGGGGATGAAGATTGTCGGGGAGATGCTGCGTATGTCCGGGGCTTTTTTCATCCGCCGGTCATTTGGAGGAAACAAGCTGTACTGGGCTGTCTTCTCCGAGTACGTCATGACCATGCTCAGGGTAAGGACATTCATTTCCATTCAAATTCCGCAGTGTTTTTGTTAGGTAGCCTGCAAAATCAGTTTTAGGTGACTAGAAAATGTTGTGCCCTGATAAAAAGTTTGAAGTTCCCCCCTGGTCAAGATGTTGCTTTTACATAATAAATCTACTTGTGATGGTCATGAAAGATAGTCATTATGTGGCTGAACTCGACAGAAGAAGAGATAAAACAGCATTTGATCTGATTTTGTCTCTGGGTTTGTCTCCAGAATGGATTTGCACCAATTGAATTTTTCCTAGAGGGGACGAGAAGCCGAACCTGCAAGTCTTTGACTCCTAAGTTAGGTAAGGCAACACGGTACAAGACAAACAACAACAAATTAGTGTCCTCAGCCTTCCATGAAAAAGAAAGTAATCTATACAATACAAATTTTCATGAAATGCAGAAAGAACAGAATCAATCATTGTTTTTAAACAAATATGTCCCTCATGACATTGTGTTTTTCTGTGGGTTTGCATTCTGCTAAAGCAGCTTGTTACTATTAAGTATATGCAAAAAAAAAGAGAATATGCCCAAACTCCGTTTTAGAAGTCTGTATACAGAGAAGTCCCCGTGGAATAAGTGAGTATAAAGGTATTTTCTGCATGGTTCTGCAACTTCTGTGGTGCAACCCAATGATTCAACCTGTTTTCCGCCCAAAAAATCTGTGATTGCTCAATGCAGTGTCTAATGCAATGTCTCCTGATTAAGTGACACCAACAACTTCAGTCTCTCTCTGCATTCCTAGGCCAGACTATGGCTCTGGCTATCTTGAATCAGACTGGTAGTAGTAACCTTTCACTGCTACAGAATCATGCTCAGGCGATCACCTCGTTAGACAGAGGCAGTGTCTATCAATGATTGCTTATGATCACACACATATATATTTTGTGTATGGAATGAAATTTTTACACATGCAAAAGTATTGTTACTTAAGTTTTACTCAAGTCACAGTAAGACTACAGGTTTATTCAAGTACCAGAATGTCTCTAAAAAAAAGTACTTCTTGCGATGAGGCATCTCTTGGCTCAGTTGGCTAAAGCACGTACCATGTATCCTCGTCCAACCAAGGACCACTGTCTCACTACAAAGTTCCTTGGTTGCGATGCAAGATCTTGCCGGAAGGACAGCAGTCAGTGCAGCTCTTCACAAATCCATGCTTTATGGCGAAGTGGCCAACACAAAGCCACTACGACAGCAGCCTGGAGTTTGCAAAAGGGCACGTGAAAGACTCTGAAAGCATGAGGCAAATGATTTTACGTCTTGATGAAACAACTTCAGTTGTAATGCAAAGCACTATGTCAAGCAGAAACCAGAAAGGCCACATCAGCCAGTGGATCAGCCTGATTCAGCTTTAACTTGCCTGGTAACCTAATCTATAAACTGTCCTACCTTAACCCACAAATCCTCTGGTCTTTAAAGCTCACATTATACCATCTTCTCTAAGTTTCACCTTTTATCCATGATGTGATGTGAGTTCCTACATGGTGCTTCGCAATCTTAAGACATGCATTCGTTTGCCTCCATGTATAGACTCTTTTACAGTTTCTTGACATCTTTACATGATGACAAAGTACATAGTTAGAATTGGTTTTAGTCATTGTGTAGGCTAATCTCATTTCCCAAAAACCAACACCGGATGGATGGTGGTACTTTGCAATACTTATACTGTGGTAGCATGCTGTGTTTTGTCCTCTGCCATGTGCTTTTACAAATCTGCTCAGCAATATTCAAATGATCAAATAAAAACAATTGGCAATTTACTGCCAGCTCAGCTTATCTAACAGATGCCTGCTCTCCAAGATTGTAACAAATGCCAAACCCAGCGACTCACGCTATGGTCTGTTTAAATGAACACAGTGAAACAGTCGGCTCGCTAGCCAACAAGATGTTACATGACGGTATACGCATGGTAGCCAGAGTTGACTGTTGAGCCTTCTGGAGCTGTTATGGGCCTGAAGCAACGAAACATCTGTGATGGGAGGAGACCACTTGCTAACCCCAGTGACATACCCACACTCACACACAATCCTGTAGCATTTAGATTAGGTGGCACTGTGAATGGTGTAGCCTGATGTCACCATCAGTCACCATAGCTGGGCTAGTACATCATTCTTATTGATGTCTGAATTGGGCATTCTTTGTGAATGCATTATCGTGGCTGAAGGAGTAACCTATTTATTGTAAGCTGCAGAGGTCTCTTCCTCAACCTCTTCTTCAATCTTCTCCTTAACGTCATAATGAAAAATAAACCAAAAAATCTAAGTAAAATTCTAATTTTCATGAAATGCAGACAGTCTTGAGTTATCATCTTAAGTTATTTCTTTGGATAAATCCAAGAAAATGAAGTATCTTTACATTGAACCAATTTGCTTCTAGTAAATAAAATAATAAGAAAGGTTCCATAGGAATGAATCTTTTAAACTGAAAAAATAGATCTATAGGCTCTATATATCTATATAGATCTATAAGGAAAACTGCATGTGAGCATATCAAAGGTACAAACAACAAGTAAATGACTTTGTAACCACATTACAAAATATGGAAATGTAATACTTCTTTAACCTGTAGATTATGGTTAAAATTGCTTATTATTGCTTCTAATTAAATAACCTATTAATGGGATGGTAAAATTTTAACCAAGCAGATATATTTTCATAGTTAATATACATTAAGCCTGACAAATTACAGCATACTTCAGCTGCCTAACCCTCAAATGTGTTTTAATGCAACTCCAAATAGAACCACTTTCAACTATGTGCACCAAGGGTACCGAGGAGAACCTCATATAAAATACTAAAATAGTATTTACATCAGCTATAAATCTGTGCCCTCTATGCTGTAGAAATGTCCCCAATTTTGATTTGGTGTATCTACTGTTGGTTAAAAGTGATCCATAGAGAAGTCAGGTTGGAATCCAGGGGATAAAAAGCTCTGCTGTCCTCCAGTGACATCTAGAGGCGGCGATAGGCCTGCATGAATCCGTGGAATCTAGCAAAACCGGAGGATCTAATTTTTCAGTGATGTTGGGGGGAAACCTCGGAGGCCATTGAGTAAACGTCACTTTTGACCTCTGACTGGGCTGGATTGTGATGTGAGGGCAGCGGTGAACTATGCTATGAACTACGAATTCTCTAAAAGGGTCTTAGAGGGCCAGAGAATGGCCCTCATTAAACTATATTGTTTTACAGTAATGTGGATTTACAGAATCCTCACATTTCAAACTGTGAATGTCTTACTGTCAGTGGTAACTTTTTGCAAGGTACCTCCTTACTAAAAGGTAATTTTCTCGATGTTCACTCGTCTTCAGCCTTGCAATCTGCCTTTTGTTGAAGTTTTTCCTTCATTATCTTTCTCTCTCCCTCCAGGTCTGTTGAATATAGCGATGGAGCCGTTCTTCAAAGGGGAGGTGTTTGATGTCAGCTTGGTCCCGGTCAGTATCAGCTATGAGAGGATCTTGGAGGAGGTGCTCTATGCCAGGGAGCTGCTGGGTGTACCCAAACCCAAGGAGTCTACCTCAGTGAGTCGAAGCATTAGACTTGCTTATAAATGATCAATCAAAATCACGATTAAATTTAATTAGTGCAGGAAAACCTGTAAAAGTGTAAAAAGATGTATGCCCAAAAAAATTGTTTTAGAAATGCTAGCATTGAAATGTGTTGACTGGTTGAAGAAATAGTTTGACTGTAGTATCTGTAGGTACCTTATTTTGGAGGAATAGTTTGCAATCCCTAGGAATTGTTTTACCGAAGCAAAACAAGACATGGGGCATTCAAATTAGTCTTAAACTCTTTATATTTTTATCTGGTCTTCTTGTTCATCTCTCCTTTGCAGGGTCTGTTTAAAGCCAGAAAGGTCTTTAATGAAGACTACGGCAGTATCCACGTGTACTTTGGCCAGCCTGTATCGGTCAGAAGTTTAGCCAAGGCCAGGGTCCATCGCTGCCAGTTCAACCTGATGCCAAGGTACGCATTACCAGCATTACAATCAAAACTGACTCCTACCTGTGCAACCAACTCAAGACTATATATTTGGACGTCGGTCTCATGCATACCTGGAGAAAATAGTATTTGATTGAATTTTGTTCAAATATTTTGATATCCAGTGTACACTTATTATCTGAGCATTGTGTATTTCCATAGGCATGTAGTGGAGAATTCAAAAACATGCATTGACCCTAAACTTTCCATTTCCAGACACATCCCCAGAAGGCCCTGCGAGGAGACCCAAAGCTTTGTTAATGACACGGCCTATAGGTTGGTGCGGGCCCAAGAGGAGAACATGGTCCTGAAGCCTTGGGTTCTTCTTGCCTCCCTGCTGCTCCAGAACCTCCACCAGAGCCAGGTGGCGGGGCAGAAACACGGGGTGGCACTGGATGAGCTGACTGAACAAGCCTTCTGGCTCAAGGGCCTGTCCCGGGAATATGGGGCCTTTTTCCACTGGCCTGGTATGACGCCACTCTTCCTTCTCCACCAGATAGGAAAATTCATAGTGTCAATAGTGTTTTAATATGTTTGGTAAGGGGCATTAAGCAATCTATGGCCTTTATTATGCCCTCTATCAGCAACGGGTAGGAATTGCAACAACATCAATTGATCTTATCTAGTCCCACACAAGTCTCTGGCACAGATGGCTTAGATGCCATGAGCGTTTCTAGAGACTTTGGTTTCCTTTTCCCATGGCAGTACCTCAGTTATGGTTCCACTAACATCTAGAATGGTTTGGTGTGGAAAGATGTAGGGACATTTGTCAGACATGCCTTGAATGCAGCTTCCTCATCTTCCTCATTCTTTTATTCCTTTACAACTTGCCTCTTGATCCCTTTTCTCTTCGCATCCCATCTTTCTCTTCAACCCCTGCTTTCCTTCTTTCTTTCATCCCCTCGCCCTCCTTTTTCTCCTCATTCCCTCCTTGTCGATTCTGTGTCTCCTTTTTCTCTGGCTCTTCCCTCTCTTTTACTGCCCTCTCTCCTCTTCCTCCTCACCCAACTCCATCTCTCTTTTTTTCTTTCTGTCTCACCTCCAGACCACATGCCTCCATCTGAGGTGGTTTCCTCCAGCCTTTCCCTTCATCGAGGTCTTGTTGAGATCTCCAATGGTTGGGTCCAGCTGACATCAGGAGAACAAGGTGTGCATTTATTACTTTTATATTCCTTGCCTTGGTGTTTAGGTCTTACCTTGCTTTCATTGCTTTTGCTGTTAATACTCAGGACCTCAGGTGATGTGAGGTCCTGAGTTTTTACTTTTTCTAATACATTTTCACCAATATAGCCAGAGTTTCCATCTGCCATATTTTGCAGTCCACTGACTAAACCTCGACTTAAAGCAGGAGGACCAGCGGTGCCAGGAGAGCCTCACAGCACTGCCACCCCAGAAGAGGAGCTCTTGAGCCGGGCAATCGTTGTACTCTCCTG
>CABFOQ010001759.1:11239-23763 GCA_900660455.1 Gephyroberyx darwinii | reverse complement strand
GAGAGAGAGAGAGAGAGAGAGAGAGAGAGAGAGAGAGAGACTCGCTAGTACATGGTTCAGGCTGAGGGTTGTTGATCTCTAGAGCAATATTTTCATGAAATACCATCTATCCTTCTGTGGCAGACAGTCACCTTGCCAATACCAGGATGGCATCACCTGTCAGGGCTTGCCTTGGGCCCCCACAGAGCCCTCTCTGGTTGAGACTGGATTTTGTGGAGGATCAATGGGATTTACAGCGACAAACAGACTGCTACTGTATGCTTCCATGTATGCTGTGGAAAACTCAATTTGGTTGTGCTGCTCCTCATCTTTACTTCACCTGCCTGAATCCTGATGAGGATGTGACTGGAGGGAGACTGCAGAACAGCAACAGAGAGAGGGTATTTCAAGTTCACGTAAAAGTCTGTAGTGATTTTATTCAAGCCATTCTAGATGCTAAAAGTGTTTCTTGCTCTACCAAATGATTTGTAAGGAAAGGGAGAATTTTAATGAGATATGAACTTATTACATTTTTATTGCAGCTTGCAGTAAGTTCTGAGTGTAATGATCCTGACCCTTACATGTGAAACATAAGGTTAGGTCACAACCATAGGTCACTGAGGAGATTGGACAATAGTCATTGCAATGACATGTGACACAGCCTTTTCTTGACCTTGTGCAGTCACCTACACACCAGTATATATATTTTTTTACCAATACACAGGATGTAACTATCCCTTGAGAGAACATCTATGTAGAAACCTAGGTTGGATGTTGAGAGCAGGTATGTCATTGAGGTTCTCAAGTCACAGAACTGAACTAGGCCCACAACACCTCCACAAAGCTCAACAGTCCCAGAACTTAAATCGAGTTCACAACATTACCCAGTAATTTCTAACCTAGCTATTGATCTCAACAGCAATAGGCTAATGGGATGTCACCTCGGACATTTCAAAATTGCTTTACATAACAATACATTAAATCTCTTCTTCCTGCTTCTCCACAGTTTTTTGTTAGTTACACATTAAGCCAACATTTGTGACATTTCACTCTGGATTTTCTATTTTCATACCCCTATTGATTCTCAATTATCCTCCATCACTCTCTTACATTTATACACCTGTCATACAGAGGGAGGTGGAGTGATTGACAGCGAGTGTGACATGAAAACAATTGCTGTGTTGCTGCCCCTTTGTATCAGAAATAACCTACTGCAATGCAAAACAGCACAGGTTCCATAAAAGTCAGTGATTCAGCATTATCTCCTCCACCCAGAGAGACAGTCTACTGTGACAGTGTTGTATGTTTGTAACATGTTTTCCTCTTGTTAGCCTTAATTGCTGGCCTTTCTCTCCAGGGGCTCTCAACATTTGTTTCGGTCAAGGGAAAATGAAGAGTGAGGGATCTTTAAACATGATGCTGAAGCCCTATAGGTTCACTCATCCCTCTCTTTGCTGGGGGGCCCCATGGAGACACAATGTGAGGAAATGTATGGTATGTTGTGGAGGTCATGAATAAGTAAATGAAAGTTGCACAGTATTCTCTCCTTGCAGTGATTGAATAAATTGAAATACAACAAGCCCGAAGCTGTCATCAGGGTGTTGCAAATTGATGTAACCTATGTATAAGTAACCTATGGGTGCTAAAAAAAAAACAGGTGAACATGGTTACAATTAATAAAGAAAAAAACCCAAACAATATCAATCAACGCACAATATCAAAACATATGTATGCAAACAGAATAGTACATAAATATCAATAAGTTAAATAGAAAAATTGGAATTGTTGACATGTTTAGTAATAGTTAGTAATTTAGTTTAGAAATAGTTTAGAAAACGGTACAATACAATAAATCACATATTGAATACAACATAATACATCCAAATCCACATCCACAAAATTCATTTTTTCAGGGTCAGATTCCATTGTAAATGATAAATAGTCGACCTTGACATTAAGAAAGTAATTTCAGTTCAATTTCAGTTCACAATTTGAGTTCTTGGTCACTTTCTTCCATATCACAAAAATGTCATCAATCGTTTCCACAATAGAATGTTGTCAAAAAAAGGATTGGTTTCAGGATGTGGAATGAGAGTCTGTTCCCAGAGGCCCACACAGAGACTGGAATAGTTAGGGGCCATAGGAGATTCCATAGCCACACCCCTTTCCTGCCCAAAGAGGTCATTGTCAAAGTTGTAGTAGTTGTGAGAGTCTGCTAATGTAAGTATTGACTGGTTGGATGGGAGCTTGCTGCTGTCATGTTGAGTGAAATGATCCATGCCATGATCCATGGCCCTTAAACCTCCATCATGAGGGAAAGTAACCAAAAGGATGTGGTCAGTAACAGGGGGGGGCATGTTCAAGTTATTGTGTCACTAGAGTATTTGACATAAGAGGGAAGTGCTTCAACAAAGGGCTTAATAAAAAAGTCCACATTAGTTGGTAGAGGTTATAGAATCTATGCCAGATACTACAGGTCTCCCTGGTGGTGCAGTCATGTTTTTATGCACTTTGGGAAGGGTGTAGAACGTGGGCGTGCTGGGGAACAGTGTTGTGCAGGTCAACCATTTCTTTCATATTTAATAACCATCTGGATATCTCAGAGTTACAATATTTATGAAGCCTGTATCTGTTGCAGACAGGATATAAAATGCTATTAATTCTACTTTATTTCCTCTGGGCTAATTAGCACTGGAGTTGTGGCTATCAATGTGACCCTGGTGAACCAGGCTTCCAGGCCTGGGCTGTGTGTTGAGGACAAAAGGAAATTGTGAAGTGCATGGCTCCTTGCATAATGAGCCCCTTCTAAGCCCACCTCAGTGTAGATCTCTGCAGTGGCCGGTGGAGAAAGTGAAAAAAGTAATTTTGTGTTCAGTTTACGGTTGGAGTGTAAGGGCTGAGTGATATGTATCACTAGTGGAACATTGTGCTTTGAAACCTCATGGCTGCTAGCAGGCAGGAAATGAGACAGGGTTTTTCATTTCCCTATTGCTATCTTCACTCACAAACTTAATAAGGACCCCTTTGCCACAGGGCCCCGATTACATCTACCTACTATCCACAGAGCAAAAGGAAGACGGCAGTTCTGTAATCAGGAATGTAATCTACATCATGAATTTCATATTTATGGTAAATGCCAAAAAGCAACAGGGTCAAGAGCTTTAGGGAAAAAGGATTGGTAGGTAATTGATTTCACTTTCTGGCTAGTCCTTTGGTACTGCTGGGATGTGAAGAGGATGGAGTGATTGACATTTCTATAAGATGTGAAGATGCATGCTGAATGATGGATAGATGTCATCACTAAAGGAACAAGCAAAGCTGTCTGATTTTATCACCTTATATTGCTGTCGTAGCTGGCAGAAGGACAAAATGCACATTTCTTTCCTTCAAGTAATTTCTCTGTTTCTCTGCTTGCTCCTCCTGTGCTTTCTATTTCCGTTTGTATATCAATACATGTATTCTCTCCATTTACTCTATCCACCACTCTTCATTTCTCTAAGCTGTTGTTTATATAAGCAATTCAGGCATCGCTTATTTTATTATTTGATTTGATTTATTTGAATGTCCTTTACATTAAAACCTGAACTTGCAACGTGTTGTGTGCCGTTATTTACCATTTACTCCACATTTTGTTGAGTTTTCCTTCCACCCTTTCTTTAGAACAGCAGAATTTCTCTCCCAAGACCTCTCCCCCATGCCCTCTCCCATTTGTCTCTCTGATTAATATAAAACCTGCTCCCACTTGGCCCACTATTTCACTGAAAAACCAAAACAATTGGTGGCTATTTGATTGGCCTTGGCCTTCATGGATGCTGGGGGAATTGAGGAGAAACAGCAAAAGCATTTAATCTATTCATCCATCCGCATGGAAATCAATGGGCTCTGTCTCTCAGACACGCCCCCACCGTCCGTGCTCACCACAGGAAGCCTGCCCACCATCTGAGTCAGCTGCAGAAGTGAAAAGTGGAGATTAGCAGGGGCATGGATGCCCACTGTTGGAATAAACACTGTCATCTGCATAAATTCCAATGATAAGATAACATATCTAAAGATAAAAACCTATTATTTCTTACAGTATTGCATGTCTCAGAAATATTGAAACAAATACTGAGACAACATTAGGATGATTTGAAATGTTTATGATCAGGAGAGATTGACAGCAGGCAGATCATTGGTGTGTAACAGTGCATTTAAGAACATAGTCTTAGTGTGTGGCGCTAAGACTGCATGGTTTTGTTCTTCTCCAAATGAGACTAGTGGCTTTGCCCCAGGCCTTATTGGCTGCTTGTTAACCTTTTAGATGGCAATGAAAAGGTTACTGTGCTCACTGTTTCCCCCCCTCTGATTTATAAGTTTACTCTCCTGTATATTTATTTGTAGAGGCAGTTGAACTGAACCAGGTGCACTCACTAAACATGCAAGCTGCTCTTGCTAAGCTATCAAAGGGAGGTGACTGTCATTTATCTCTTATCACAGTCTGTGTTATTATGGGACTACATCATTTACAGCGGTGTGAAATACTATATTGCTCTTGTCTGTTTTGCAGAGAATATTGTGAAAGATATATTCCGCATTGGGGGGTAATTTAATTCTATTTACAATTGATAAGGGGTGTTTTTGTGTCTTGTAGTCTAGGTAGTTGACAAAGTATATGTTTAAGTTATATTAAAATGTTCCCTGTTATTTGTGCATTATTTTTTTTAATTCCATATTAACCCTTCCCTTTTCATTTGACCTCTCTCAATACAAAGGTATCCAGCCCAATGTTCTGAGTGGGTCTTGTTGCTACTGTGTTGTTCTGCGTGCTGCAGTGTAGTTTGAATGTCTTTTTCAAAGAAGGTTTCTGTGTGAAGTTGTTAGCTGTTTTCTAAACTACACTACTTTACCCAATGTACTTCCCCAAGTGTATGACATTTTTTCTCAAATATTATATAATATTGTACATTGATTAACTGTGCAGAAGCGATATTTACAAGAGAACATTCTTAATTTCTAACCTAATTAGCACTGCTGCTCCAGAAGTGAAGTAGTGGCTGGAACTCGTTGGTCCTGGGTTATAAAGGAGGTAAATAAGCAGCATGTTGGCATCAGGGCACATTCTGAAGGAAAGGAGGGACGCAAAGTGAAATGCTGATTGAAAAGAGGAGAAAATCAATCAAGCGAGCCTGTTTGATTGACAGCTTGCCAAGGTGTTTTCTGTGGAGGTGTCAAGAACAGCACAATTGCTCTCTCTTCCCCTCCCTCTCTCTTTCTTTTTCTCCCTCTCTGTCTCATCCATCACTTGCCTCTTCGCCCATCATCACACTGTCGTCTTCTCCTAAATGTCTCACCAAACTCCCCCAATATCTCTCACTTTTCACTCCATTGTTCCTCCTCTTCCACTATCCCTAGCACACCCTCTCATTTTCTCTCTCGGTTGCTCGCTCATTTTCTTCGGAGGAGAGATACATTCACTGCCAGCCATTTAAGGTTGCAGACTGACACTCCTTTAATCTTGTTGTTCTGTAACCTTCAGAGGAAAAGAAAGAGCGGCTCCAATTGTGTTACCTTTACATAACTACACCAATCCATCCTTTAAACCCTCCCTCTCTCATTATTCAACTGCAGTGAAGTGGTTGTTTTGTATTATTTGTTTTCATTATACTCAAAGATACATTACAATGGCAGGAAGAGAAAACCAGAGTAGAGGGAAAAGGCACTACTGTTGAAGCTGCTGCACAACAGAGTCTTGCATAGCACCAAGAAGGCATGGAGTTAATGTAGGATGGCAGACATATACAGGGCATCGCCAAATTAATGGCAACACATCCGCAAAGAATTCTGTCAGTGATGGTGCCACTGTGCAGGCTGATTTTCCCTGTATGATTTCAGTCCATTCATCTCCTAAAGGGCAAGGTTTTCAGTTCCACATCACTTCTAGCATTTCATTTCTAACTTTCTGAGTGATTATCTGAACCCCCCATCTAAAGGTGCAGGGGAAACATGTCTCAGACACTGTTTCTGAATTTCACATCACTCAGGTTGGATCGTATCTGTCTTTTCAGTTAACCTGGCTAACATCAGACTGCCCCTTGTTGATGATAAAGGCCATTTTCATTCTGGAGACACTGCCTCCATCAAGACAGGAAGGTATCATGATCCCATGATATTGTTATATTGTCACAGTGATAACATTTTGGCTGATCCTCTTGATTCCATGCTAGGAAACAATACAGTACAGAAGTGCTAAATTCCCTCACTATGGCTGGAGCAAATACTGAGGTTCCTTTATTAGGACCATACTATATATTATACATTACAACTGACATAACAGCAACTGCACAAGGAGCACTAGCTACCTTGACAACGGTAGATATAGTCCATACTATGAGATATAGAAGGCCCTTTCCTCTATAAAGATGCAGCTATTGTTATTATTATAGGAATTGTTTGGGAATTTTGTATTGTTTTTTAAAAATTTTTTTACAAGGAACGGTTTACACTAAACTACACTAAACTAATTTGGTTCTACTGTATTTGTTTTTCACTCATCACCTTTTATGGCTTCCCTTACTTTGTGCAGTACATGCATACTATTTCATGCATGCTATTTTCCAACAGAATGGTGACGCTTTAATGTTATTTTGTCAGGGTTCTACAAAGACATTTCGCTGCTGATAGAAGGAGATATCCAAAATTGCCTTCTATGATATTATGTATCAACATCCATCTAAAGCTATTTCAAACCATTTTAGCAGCATCTGGAACCGCAGTGAAATTGAACATAATATTGCTAATGCACAAGTCCATGACTGCAAGTGTTACAAGTTTTTCCTCAGTTTTATAAGTTTTCTTAGTCCTTGAAAGTGTGCTGAAGGTAACTTGAAACAGCTGCTTTGTGTCAGTTACCTCCATAAGAGACTGCAATATGAGAAGGGATGGGAATCTGGGAATCAGGCCCTGTTGAAATGACTTGTCAGTCAGTCCGCACTTCTGTATTAAAAGTGCAGAGAAGACATATTGACTCAACCATCCCTGAGTGCCCTTGCTGGCTGGCTTCTAGACAGAGTGAGCCTTGATGCTAATTATAATGGGAAGACAAAGTCTCCCCAGCGGGCAAGTAAAGAGAAATATAGTAGGATCGCCAAAATGATGAATCATGTCTTTTAGTTCCGCAGCTATAAGGAGTTCATTATTTTATCACTCACCGCTCTCAGCATGTAGTCAATTGGTACTAAAATGATGAATTGTATTTGTTTAACAATACCATCTCAAGAAAGGTTTTCTTTAGGCCAGAGGGCAAAGTATATGTGTTTGATGATGACACTGGAACTAGTTGTGCACTCTAGTATGTATACGACACATATCCAAGGTGTTTTCAGGCCGCCCTACAGCTAAGAACAAGTTTTTTTTTAATCTGGAAAACGTATTTTTAGCATGTAAAAGGTGCCTCTGACCGAGAAAAACACTTAACTAGAGAGCAAGTACAGTATACTATAAAGAGGTAGCACACCAAATAATCCAAGAGGAAGGCAGTAAATGTTCAAGACATGTGAGAGAGAGGAAGAGGGAGGGAGAAACTGTATACTGTGGTTGCTCTAGCAATGCTATTTCATTCAATAGTAATTTTCTCTGTTCACAGTTTAATCCTTTGGTCATTGTTGGCCATTTCATCGCCAAATACTAATTTGGTTCTACTGTATAATATTAAAAAAAATGTCTGCAGTATTAATGCAGGATAGATTTTTCACAGTTTGATGTCATGCATCTGTTAAAGCATTCTTTGCAATGTTGTTTGTTTTTCACTCATCACCTTTTATGGCTCCCCTTATTTTTCACAGCACACGCATTTCATACTGTTCCATAGATAAATTAAAACATTCATTCATTGGTACAGTCAAGTCCAAACTCACTAGATTTGTATTGGTTCAGGTAAGTAAGCATTCAAAAAGAGACTGCATGTATAACACAATGCCATGCATATCCACTGTAAGAGGAATGACATACAGATATTAAGAACTTCAGATTTGTGGGTATGAGCTTTTTCAAGTCACAATGGCCCTACTCAGCCTTGATGACTTTATCAAGGTAATGTCTGGATATCCTGCAGAATCTCGTGTCTCGACACCCTGGCTGTCTTTCAGTAATTGTGCCTTCAAATTGTGGTTAGAAAAACAAATGTCACAGGCATAAAATGGTAATTCTGGGAATGATGGCTCTCGTCAGCTAGGAATACTTTGATAAATCAGTCACTGGTGCCTGTGGATATTCACTCTAAATATGACTGGTGAGTGTCCTATCCAATGACAGGCCTATCTGATTTGGTGAAGCAGAAAATGTAAGCCAGTTTCCTGATTTGTAAGCCGCCAAACAGACTTTTACTAGTGAAAAATGTCACATTCACTTCATTCTATGAGTGCATGATCTAATTTACTTACATATCAAACATTGAAAAGTAAGCATTTAGTAATTCTTCAGATTAAATGTGCTGCAACTTGCCCATAAAAGACATAATTTATGCTCAGGAATAAAAGTCATTAATGAATGACCAGCTAATGATCGTGATTACTAAAAATGTAATAATTAAGAGTGGTCTGCAAGTTAAGGTTAGTTTACCATGATTTAATGTTCAGTTTGCTAAGAACCCCTGCGATAGGGGTGTTAGAAGTGTTAGCTGAAGAATTCTGAGTGAGGAAATCTGCTTTGGTTCTTCAGAATATGAGAAAAATGCAGGATAGAAAATAACACAATAGAGAAAAAATGAAGAGGCGATGGGATGAGTGTGACCAAGAGGAAATGTCTTTTGCTCAGTCGTCTTTTCTTCATCGCTTAAGAAATAGGGGACATCTCTATTTAGTCTCATTTTGTGATCACCTTCATCTGAAATGTTTCTCCTAAAACCTGCCCAGGAGCAAAGAGGAGATAGCAGGGAGAAGACTTGAGACTTTATGAGATCAATGTGAAGATGCTAACATGTGACATATATAATGGTAATAAGCTATATGGCTGTTGGCCTCATGGCTTCAGTTGGAAAATGCAACAGTATTGAGTTTTCTTTGAGAACTTTCTCTCATCTCATGGTTTCATATTCAGGAGAGTTAAATGACACTTATTTCAGCTCATTTGGAAATCTCTAGTGAGATCAACATGAGCTTTTATGTGGTTGTTTCCCCCGAGTTGAAATTGAGAAATAGGAGAAAATGCCTTTAGTCTCATCTTAAAAAGAGCTGATTTGTGTCTAGGAGACATAAAAGGTATAAATATGAGATCTCTTCTTGGATTTTGCTTTCCTTTGGGGAGAGGGAAAGAATAAGAAATGATAAAGAAAAGGAGGAGAGCAGTAAGGAGTTTGTGACTTAAATGTAAGGGTAAGGAATGTGATAAAACTGGCCTTCTGATTAGAGACTCCTGAAATAAATGTGATAGTTTTGCAGGAAGGTTTTGATGGATGGTGTGTGGGACGAGTTGAATCATCAGATCCAACTTGATCATCTTCACAGTCCAATATCCCATTTAGAAATAAGTTGCCTGGGTTATATCCTGGCAGGGCTCAGGTAAAGTAAGTAATTCTCCTCAGTGACAGTGGTGGTCATGCAGTGCAGTACAAGGCACTGGAGGGTGTAGAGGTGAAGCAGCCGGGGGCATAGATGAGAGTAGAGGCAAAAGCAGAAGAGGGCGTAGTGAGAAGAAAGGAAGAAAGATGGAATAGAAATGAAAGGACACCCCTGCTGTTGATAATTGGAGCAGTGATGTGCCAACACAGCCTGAGAGGTTTTCAATGTGAGAGTGCTATACCATATGGCCCTCTGAAACCACATTACAGCCCCACTATGTGCACTCATCAGTTTCTTCCTCTGGATGGAGCCATTGGTAGGAGAGAACAGAATGGAATCCTTGAAAGAAAAAAAAATCTTTTCTGTCTTTTCTATCAATTTTACTCAATCGAAGTGTTGTATTGTATTGTAAGTATTTCCGTGGAAGCCCAAGACCTCTGTACATAAAAAATTTTACTTCATCAGAGTAGCATTGGTGTTGAGTTTGACATCAGTGTAACATCAGTGTGGCCAATTCCAGGCAGCGTTTTCACAAAAACACAAAGATTCACAATCAATAATGGATATAATTCACCCTGTAAGTTACTCCATTTGTCTTTTTTTTTTAAGTTGAATGTTGCGTTCACCTTAAGTTATATTTATTTTTCTTCTAGTCCATGCAAATGGATGCATGTAGTTCTGCAATGCAACCAGCTTGTCCAATTCCAGACACTGAATTCAGTCCGCTTTGATATTAAACCTTCCTGTAGCTTCACAATGTCTATGGGAATTTCACAAGACAAGTCTCTTATATTTCCATTTGTCAGCCAATAATGCCACCCACTAGATCTTTTTTAAATGCTCTTCACTGATATATTAAATGAAGTTTAGCGTAAGTTCAATCAGGAAGACTACTTTGTTCACAAATCCATCCCCTCCACCTTTTCATTCACGACTTCCCACCTAATCAGTTTAAGGCTACGCCCCTTTGATTCTACTTGATTCACGAACTATCCCTCTACCCTTTCATTCCTTGCTTATTATCCAATCACTTTAGATCTGAAGAAGGCAGCACCTCTTCGGTTTACATTGTCCAATCAGCTAAGCTTAAGCATGCCCACATCTTCACAAATCAATGCACTCTTAATTGCCTTGAGCAGATGTTTCTGTATCTTGCTGTCATAGTTGTCAGTGTTGATCTGCACCCCACCACCTCTCCCTTGATGCATGATGTGCTAAGCGATTATCTGTTGTAAGGCAAATACTGTATAAGGAGCCATCACCCTCTCTGATAAACATACCTGTACAGTGTGTGTGTGTGTGTGTGTGTGTGTGTGTGTGTGTCTGCATGTTTGTGTGTGAGATCAGGGATCAGGGCCTGCCCACACCAGTCACTCTAGGCAAAATAGAAAAATGCCTCCCCTTACTTGTGGTACTTATAGGCAATAACCTAGGATTATAATGACGCTGACATTTGATGCCATTTTAAAATAGGTTTGCTTAGACATGAATATATGTACTGTGTGTGAGTGTGTCTGTGTAGGAGGGAATGTGAGCTTGATTTTACCTGCTTGACAGACAATGATGGAAAGTGATGCAAGATGAAATTAAGCTGGTAGTCCTCCTGAATAAAGATTCGCCAGTCCTAGTAGTTACACTAATGATCCAGAGCTGTTGTTAGCTGAACTGGTGCTGTGCAGTAGCTAGCAAACGAGCAGAGCTCAAAGGGATAATGTACTCAGCAATGCACCAAGCAATAAGCAAAGAAACTTTATAGCTGTGAAATTAAATAATTGAATTCTCTTTCAACACGAGTCTTTCATTACCTTTGTATGTGGCTCACCCCAATAGACAGCAATAGCAGCAAGGCTGTGTCAGTATGGGGGTTGTGTGTCTGTGCTGGATGTTGAGTCTCATACTGACTTGTGTTGTCATGGTGCTGGATTGATATCTCAAGGCGGGAAAAGTAATGTAGTTATGTGAAGTTGCCACTTCTCCTTCTACTCCTTGTGTGTATTTACTTCATACACAAACATACACAAGGTTATTTACTAGGTCCTCCCTTGCAGTCAGTTACCAGGGTTGCCAACAATTGTGGAAAGACTTGGGGCCCTAGGCTACATGTCCCATTTTCTGTTGGAATTACCTTTTTCCCAAACACTTTTTTTTATTGGTCTGGTCCCAATTGATATGTTTTTGCTCTGAAAACCTGTCGCTGAAAGCTTCAGGACCAACCGAGATCTCTTGAGGGTTTCAGTGAAACTCTTATAGCCACCCACAGCTAATAGTTTCACATAGTTGTACAACGTTTGACTCCGTTTTGGGGAGCTGGGTCTTTTGAAGTTGTTCAGTAGGAAGTAATTTTTCAATACAGGTGGGGTAGGCTAGGCTTAGGGTGAGCAATGAATAATGAATCACACGGGTAGTTGGTTCTACATGATTGTTATATATTGGAAAAGTTTCTAATTTCAAATCGTGACTCTTGACCGTATACTGGCAAACAGAGGCATTGGGCTTCTTGACATCTTAAAGCAAGTATAGGGTTTTGTTTTGAAAAGCAAAAACGAGTGTGCCATGAGTAATGAAAGACATGTGGACTTTTTGCTAGTTACTGTAAAACACACAAACATGCACACCCATGCACACACTCACACACATGCATACCTGAAACATTTATTTACGTCTGCAAGCTCAACTCCAAATGGCGCCGTAACACTCACAGATGGGGCTCTAATCATTGTCTTGGTAACTGCTTGGCCCTTCTCCCTGGCAGACATGTCAGGCCAAATAATAAAGGCCGTTAGCTGGCCACTACCTTTAGTTTAACTGCTAAAAAGTAGCTGATAACTGCTTGGAGAGAAAAGCCCCTTCAAGGATATGCAGAAGTACAGCCTGAATTAAACAACTTGTGGCCTGATGCTAGAGGTTATATGGGTTATACATGACAGTATTGCCTTAACACTGTATAAAGCAATACTGTGTAAAAGCTCCCATAATAAGGTAAAGTGAAACCTACAACCTTGGTTTGTTTAC
>CABFOQ010001759.1:0-11157 GCA_900660455.1 Gephyroberyx darwinii | reverse complement strand
CAATCATTCTCGAACCAAGAAGACTTTTCCTTTTGTGTGACTCTTCCAAACCCACCAATCTCATCTGCTATTATTCAGTACTTCGCTATAGTCTTTGATCCTCAAACTATTATTTCTTTGCCCCTGTACTTGTGAGGTATGAATATGAACATAACTTATTCAACTCAAAAATAGTCAGAATTCAAAAAGAATTATTGAGTGAGTCTCTCTTTAAAAATGTGTTTCTACGATATTTACTGCCCCCTGTCTTTACTCTCTGTACTGTTGCAGTCATTTAGCAGTGCTGAGATTTGTGGTGAGTGGGCATACACTAACAAATCTGAGGCTGTCCACAGGGTGATCCTTCCCAGAATGACTGACATTAAGATCACATTGGGGGACATAATGTAATTTACCTGTCTCATCAGCTAATGCAGCACAAATCCATTTTCGCCCAAACAGGAAGGGCCACATACATTAACTTGATGACCATGCAGAGTCAAGGGGGAACAGCTAATGAGACTAAATGTGATTACTGTCCACCTCTGATTTGAAAACAAAATAAACCCCCTGCACTCCCATTTGGGCGCTGGGACGAGAATAAACCTTGAGTGAGCCATGTCACGTCACCACTCAGCTTCACGGCGGGTTTTCCCAGCACTGTTTAGATTCATGTTCATATTCATTATTAGGATCCTCAGTCTTCCTGGCGCCCACAGACTGATTAAAAAAGAGAGAGTTACAGGAGGCGTTGAGTCATTGACATTCTAACAGTATCTCACAGAAACTTTCCAGTCAGTGTGAGAATTGCTCAGTCAGAGGGAGATATGAACTAAATATCAACCATGCTCACTGGAAAACAGTGTACTTTGCTTTCTGAAGTTTCTGAAGTGCACTGAAAACAGAAAATACCTCTGTTGTCTGTATCTCTGCTGCTCTCTCGCTGTTCCGCTGCCTGTCTCGTCATACAAGGTGACTCCTACAGTTCTCCAAGACTGTAATGTGCCATAGAGGTTGAAGGGAGGGAAGAGTAAGAGTGTCTCTCTCTCTCTCTCTCTCTCTCTATCTCTCTCGTTTTAGGTTCTGAACCTTTGGTGAGGCTGATATTGTAAAGTAAACCAGTGGGCAGATGAATTGTTGTCTGAATCCAACCAAGCTACGCCACTGCATTATGTTTTCTGCAGCGTGTGCAAAAGGAGGTGGAAGAAACAGCTGGAGAGTCCACTGATATGGAGGATATCAGCAAGGAGGTTAAAATCCTAAATGAATTGACATTCAAAACTTATTCTCAGACCCACAAGACAAGAGTCTCATTTCCAGGGAGAGAAGTTTACCCTCTAGCTTTTCAGTGAGAATGTTTATGCACTGAACTTATTTATTTATTTATTACTTATTTATTTATGCCTTTCCTCATTAAATGTATTGGGAAGGAGAACGTGGGGTTGGTGATAGTGTGGAGGCATGAATAATTAAAATGAAATAAACAAATAAAATAACAAAAAAACGGTAAATAATCTTATCGTAGCCAACAGCTGCGTAGATACCCCACCTCCCAACACCCCCACACCCTTCTCTGGTAAAAAAAAGCCCCTGTCCATGCTGTTAAGCTGCTTATAAATATTTGTAATTAAAAATGGAGGGGAAAAGCAGGGAGAGTGGCATCTTTATCACCGGAGACACTGCTGCTGCAGGTGCCTTTGATGCCCAAAAAGGCGTTTTGATCTGACAGTTCAGGAGCGCAGAGACTCCGATCGGCTTGTCCCATTCACCATCTCCCTCCCCACTCTAGTCTGCCCTCCCCCTCCCCACATGTTAAGGAGTTCATTACCCGTGTGTTTTGCATTTTCATCTGTTTCTACCAGACCAATGAAATGTCCTCAGCAATGTCCTTTAATTATTTATCAACCCTAAAAAATAAGAATTCTATTTTACAGCTTTACAGCAGGCATGCACAGTGCCCTCTTTTTTGAACATTACACAATATTTTATACAACAAGTGTAAACAACAGGATACACAACTTTGAGCCCAACTCAATTTGCCTTTCTTGCCGGGCTCTTACCCTGAAGAATTTGTTTTGTTGAATAAAAACATAACATCTAATTCCGAATGAAACCTTGTGAGGAGAATCAGAGGAGAGGAGAGAGGAGGAGAGGAGAGGAGAATACTCTGCCATGGTAAAACTTGCCTCATGGTGTCAGAAAAGAAGGTTTATTCCCAGCATAGGGTGACTTTCACATGATTGTGCCAGCTGCAGAGCATGATTTGGGAGCAATGTGGCCTACTTACTCCCCCCAGCCCCTATCTATCTATCTATCTATCTATCTATCTATCTATCTATCTATCTATCTATCTTTGACAAAATTGCAAAGATGGAAAAATAGAGGTTGTGTTCCTATTTCTCATTCCTGATAATGGCTGGCGTGTTGCAACACCTAACATGGTGGACTGACGGCTGTTGAAGAAAAAAGTGAGGCAGGGGAAGGTAAAAGGAAAAAGGGGGAGGGTGAGCTAAGGGAGTATTTAAAAAAAAAAAAGATACCAAGATGTTATACTGAAAAATGTGAGTTCAAAAATTGGCAAAAATGTTTTTAGTATTGTTCTGATCAACAAAAATGTAAGGCTTTGAGGTGGAGACGGCCACCTTCTTATATAAAGTGGCATTTAAGCAGTGATTGTTTCATATTTAACTTAGCATTATCTCATACAAAAGCTTGTGACCTTATTAGATAACTACATGATGTTTTCTGTTCAAAAGAAAACTTAAGTTATTATAAGTTATCCAACACTTTTCTTTGGTGGAGGCAATTTGAACCACCTCTGAAGAATCGCCCATATATAGGCCTGACTCTTTTCAACTTTTTCTTTCTCCTGATATTGTGGAATGCAGCATTTAATTCGGCGGTGCTTGCTCTTTGTTTAGCCATGGCTTGGATAGTTTGAAGTATATAGTATATAGATAGTTGAAAATAATGATTCCAATATCAAAGCAAAAAGTAGGGATACAATACAAATACATCCTAGGGCTGCAGCCACAATGTTTATGGTCTTGTTGCTGCTGGTTTACATTGATTTCACTATTGTTAAAATGTCAGTGAACGGAGGTAACGTCTTCACACAATGCTGATGCATACAAAGGCACACTGGAAGGTAGTGGTACACTGTGTCAATGTTTCACATTTCTATGGTAACTAGCATTTATATTTAATGGTTGGGTCCAGTAAAGGTTCATTTTAAAATCAGTAATTAACTAAATCATTAATGATTTCCTGACATTGCAATGACATCCAAGAGCACAGTGGGCAAATTGGCACCCAAAACCAGAGAAAAAAGAAAGTGGGGGAGAGATAGAGATGGGGAGGGAGAGAAGGAGAAAGAGAGGGCATAAATATTGCTGCCCCAGAGGGCAGTTCCCAGCTCGGCTCCTGCATTTCACCTGCTGTAACCACATGTTTTTGGAATCAGTGAGTCATGCCGCAGCTAGACTAGCCATTCCTATGTTTGGACATAATAGCAGACCAGAGCCCCTGTGTATGTCTTTCGCTTGGCTGGATATTTTCTCTCTAAAAAGTATGCCCTGGTGGGGGAGACTGAGCCTCAAACACAGTGCAAAACTGTTGTGCAGCAGCATGGACATGTACAATGATTTTCCCTTTAGATTGCTGTCCAGCAAAAACTACAAAGAAAATCCTTGCATTTGAACATATGTTCATCAGTGACAAGTGATCAAGATCAAGCCCACTATGGATGATATGACTGAATACATATTATTGCCATTGTAGTACATTATGCCTGTAGGTGGGCTCCACATTTGAAACAGTGCTGTCAACAGGAAAGCCTTGCCGCTTGTCAGCCGTGATTAATGCGAAGTCCCTCAAAAACAAGGGAAATACATCAGAGAAACTTCTCAGAGAAAGGTTACTAAAACACAACTACAGTGAATGAGGGCACTGCTGAATTTCATACAGCTTTTCCCATCTGTCCCCAATCATCCCAGACGCTTTGTCTCACAAGAATTATGAGACCTTTCCTCTCATGAGGAAATTGCTTTTGCAGCGACCTCATCCCGCTCTTCAGACTCCTTAGCAGCCATCCAGGGTGTGTGTGTGTGTGTGTGTGTGCCATAGGAATGCTGACACAACTAAATACAGTGCCACTCCTCCAAGACCTAACACAAGGTGATAGCGCGTCCTAACACACATCCCTTCTCGTCTGACTTGTTTTTGTCTTCCCTGCGCACTTGATCATGTCATTTCATGTTTGGAAGCACAGACAGAGGGAGACGAGATGGAATTGCAAGAGGCAGCTGGTTCCCTATTTGTATTATCTCATAAGGCTGTTATTAACATTGGTGCCATCCGCTTCGGTTGGTTGTAGCACTGGTGTGATTGATATTGTGTCAGGCCAGGCAAACGTTCCCAGCACCAACTGAATGTGTGACTCCCAAAGTAGAGGAAATAGAAGATGAAAATCAAGACCTATTATGATGGGGAACATTAGCAGAACAGCACAGAGCTGCCATTTGACTGTGGAGTGACCTTTTAGGAAAAATGTGGTTAGTGTCTGCCATTAACCTCCATCCCTACTCTCTTTCTTTCTTTTTTGACACACTGTAACTTTCTGTCTCTCTCTCTTCAGGTTTTGATTTTTCCCCGGAGGCTGGGATCTGGTGGGATAATGTTTTTTGTATGGACAGCTCAGCGCTACGAGTCATTTTTTAAGGCATTTTTTTTACAAGCTCAGGGAGTCGGCTGGGAGGGATCTAAGACTATATGAAGGGAAGAACATTAGTGCAATGAGCAAAGGGATGCGACACTGCACTGCACTAACAATGCAGAAGGAAGCTTAGAAAAATTCAGGTGCAAGTTGCTGATTCATTTTATCTCCCTCTGCTTTTTTATTATTTCCCACAGAAGGCCTATTTCCGGACGATAATTCCAGAGACAAGAGGGGCAAGTGAAATAGCTTGTGATCAGCTTCTTTGCTTTCTCTTTGCCAAAATCCATTGGCCTTCCTAGTGTTAACCTACTGAAAATGTTGAGGAAGCCTGTACACTTTTGATCCCATTCTATTGTTTGTCATTGCTTATATTTGATGAAGACGATCTGATTGCACGAGTTGGTGAGTGTGTGTGTGTGTGTGTGTGTGCATATGGCGACTTTTCCTGCGGGTGAGTGCAGAAGTGGGGAGACTGTGGGTTCTGCTGCAGTGAGAGAGAGAGACAGCATACAGGACGGGGCCACAGGCAGAGCTATCGACCGGTCTCGTCAAGGTTCAGGAATATAGATGAGTAACAAAACCACCGTTAATTACAAATCGCTTCTGCCATGAAAGTCAATTAGACTAGAAACCAGGAAAAAGTCCCTATCAAACAAAGAAAAAGTGATATGGCATGCACATTTCTCACCCCAAGATGTCTTTGGCTTGGTAGTTCTGCTTTGCCCTTCATCCACTGTATTTTCACATTCTTGCAAACCTTGATTAATCAAAGGCATTCGCTCCCTCGTGATTATGTGTTGGTTTGCTCATCAGTAATTAAAGGGGGGGGGTGAATGCAGATGCATGTTTTATCCATATTCAATAAGTATGTTCCACTGTCTTGTCGTGAACACATAATCAATAACTCAAGGCACATGATGAATTATGGTCCATAATGGTGCATATATTCAGCATGTGTTGAACTGTATGCTGATGTGAATATGAAACGGTGGGGCACCATGATGCCGTAGTGAGCAGGTGCAGGGTTTACGATGATCCACAGGCAGGTTCACAGACGGTCCCTGTCAGCGCCACTTGAGACGGTCCCTGCTGTCTCAGACAGGTTGCAGTGTAGCCGTGCTTTGCATTAAAATTGCAAGCAACACACTCCTCCAGAAGTCACAATCTCTTCCCTGCACTCTTTCTTTCTACAAGGCAAAATAAAGGGTTGTTACAACTTAAACTTAAATATTACTTGCCTCCCTTCCCCCCAGTTCTCACCCACTCTCTCTGTCTTACTCTCTCTCTCTCTCACTTTGTCTCGTCTGTCTTTCAGTGCAGCTCTCCACCTGTCTCTGATCCTCCACTGTTTTTTGGGGAGAGACCAGTGTCTGTGATTAATGTTTGGTGTGTAGCTGTGTATGTAAGCAATCACAATTCATCCGTGAAGTCTACTCTTCCTGGGTCTGACAGGCATGCCTGGGCACACAGAGCTCCGCAGTGTCTTCTACTCTATAAAGATGATTTCAAATACAGCCATTTCAGAGGAGGTGCACCGCAGTGGCATGTGAGGCAAGCAGACTAAACAGATCAACAGCTCTCTCTCTCTCTGACACTATCTCTCTCTGCCTTGTTCTCTCTCAGCCTCCACTTGCATTCCCTCTGTTTTATTGTGACAAGACACAGCAAGTCATGGTTTGAATACCAACGCGATCATTTCTTGACAGTCTCTCTTTATTTGTGTGCTATCGCCCTGATAAGATGATTTTCACTCTCTGGGTTTGTTTTGTCTTGGCACAGATGGCCTGAATGAGTTAGCTCATCCTCTTTTTTTTTGTCTCTCTCTCTCTCATTTTCTCTTCCCATCAGTTGCGGTACTCCTATCTTCCCAGCCACTCACACACACTGCTGTGCACACACACTGCTGTGTATGCGAGAATAAGATGATTATGGGAAGACGCTACTCAGAGGAGAAATGTGTCCAGTCAAACCCACGATGAAGCGTATTAAGAAAGAATGGTGTGCGGATGCTTGGATACATTTATGGTGATGTGATACTGCATATAATAAAAGAGACTGAAAGTCCAAATTTTGTGATTTTCCTTTGTGGCTTTCCAATTACCCCACAGCTGAGGGACATCTGGAGACTGTTATTTTGTTGTCATCTAGTGTCATCACCTGTGTAATATGAAAAAATAACAACAAAATGAACATGCTACAGTGTGGTGTTCACAGTGTGGGTCACAGGAAGGTTAAAACGGGTCACCAAATTATTCTGTGTGAATCTATATCATATGTATTGTTGCCAAAGTCTTTGCAGTGTGAGGTAAACTGAATAAAATACTGTATCAGGTCAGTAGCCTTGAAGTGGGATACGTTTTGTTCGATAAGCCTGCACTAAAGTCCATTAAATCATTGTGGGCCAGAAGACAAAAGGGTTCCTCAAGAAGTATGAAAGCCACTCCATTAGGGCCGATAGAATTCTAGAGCCCACTTGACAACAGCGCCAGACACACAGTACTGCAGAACGATACTGTGAATGGATATTTTGGCACATAAACCAATGCTCAAAACAAAGGCTATCCATCCAGATTTAGCTTTCCATTCATGTCTCCTCCCAGGGCTGGATTGGGAGTTAATTGTTGCTAGAAGAAACCTCATATTGATCTGCTTTGATGTGAACATTACATGATTATTTTTAGAACAGGTGGCCAGAATAATTCAGTGATTTAAAGTATTTATGTATGTGATTCGTGCATGCACTTGTGTATGTAGATAAAGAGAACATAGCTTAGATTTTAGCTGTGAGAAATATGGCTTGAGTATAAAAGGTTGTTTGAAGCTATATTTTAAATATGTACCATCTCAACTCTCAAAAGAAAAAGAGGACTGCATCTTTATCGGCTTGAAATTGTGAGATTTTGTCATAAGCTTTCAAATGGCTACATCATCCCTGACTTGCAATCCAGACTCGATGGGGTTTAAATTCAGCACCTGCAATTACAATGCACATGCCTGCTTGTTCTTTCAGCTTCTTTCTCTCTACATTCTCAATGGCTATCCATCCACAGAATTAGCTTTCCATCCATGTCTCCTCCCAGGGCTAGAATGGGAGTTAATTGTCCTCATGATGGTGTCAGGTGGCAAAATTGATCAATGTTAAAGGATCATTCCCTGTGACATTCCCTCTCGAGAAGGAGAGACAAACTGTGTGAGAAAAGGTACTCTGTTTACGTGACATCTGACAAGGTAAAAGGACGCCTTTCGATTGCTTTTGCCCTGTAGGAATCGCAGAATCAATAGACCAACATTGTTCATATACTGATCAGCCTGCCTATTAAAGTGTATGGAATTTGATAAGAGGTGAACCACTCACTTAAAAGCACACCTGACTTTGCCATGGTTTTATTCCATGTGATTACATTCCAAAAACCCCAGGGATTGCAATGAATCAACAACTTGTGCCTGCAGAAAAAACATGCCTGCCAATTTGGTTACCGTAGCAATGGAAATAAGATGAGACGTTGTCACTACCCTACCAAGACATTGTGTTCTACCCGAGACAGAACAAGAAAGAGCTATGGAGCGTTGCATTACATTTGTAACACTGACATAACAGGGGGCAGGCAGAATCTACAGGTTGGTCAAGCTGTAACAATAACAAAGAGACAGATAGCATTTCTCATATAGTGTGCTGAAACAAATGCATAAAACCTACATGTAATGAGATCATCCAATAGCGTGAAATTTGAAGTAAAGATTGCAGATGTTACCATCTGCTGTGGTTCACCCTGTTGTCTAGAGAGTGCTGGGAACGGAGAGGAAAATGGTGCATTAAGTATTAATTTTAGACACATCTTAGAGGAAACCTCATTGTATCAACCTGCTTTGATGTGAACATTGCATGGATTGCAGGTGGCCAGAATAATTCAGTGATTTAAAGTAATTATGTGTGTGATTTATGTATGTATTGTGTATGCATGTACTGTGTATGTAGATCAAGAGAACGTAGATAAATATGGCTTATATAGTATACAATCTTGTTTGAAGCTGTGTTTTAAAAAGGTACCATGACAACGCTCAAAAGAAAAGGAGGACTAAATCACCTTGAAATTGTGAGGTTTTGTCATAAGTGATCAAAGAAATTTGAAATTCATTTTGAAATACAGCACCTGCAATTACAGTGAACATGCCTGCCTATTCTTTCAGCTTCTACATTTTATGGTCAATACTAAAGTAAATGAAAACGAACACTCAGATGCAGGACTGCCCACATCCAATAATGTGAGAACAAATGTTTTACGTCAGTCATGCCTTTAGTCCAAACTAGAATTACATCCCTCAATCTCTCTCTACAGGATAAATCCACATATGCTACTCTATGGAAATGACAGTGTCCTGACCTGTAGCCTTACTTTATGGCTATAGACATATTGACTGGGATACGCTGATCCTCTCCCAAAACACAATAGAAGAAACTACACTGCAGAGTGAGGACAAGACATTGCAGAATGAATGCTTGGCATCCCTCGTTCATCATGTTGATTGGAAAGATCAATTCGCATTTGTGCCTTCCTTGGCTTCTCCTCATTTCAGGGCTGTGTTGTGTGGCAAACCTTCAAGTTTACCACTCCAGAACAAACCTTCCATGCCAAAAGTGAAATGCACCGGTCTACAGTGCATACGCAGAATGATGCACGCTTTTATTGTTGTACATTTTCAGAATATACAAAAGCGAACATTATCAAAGCCTGAGTGGCTCATGACAAACCAAACCCTGGGTGCAGTACCTCTCAGACCTTTTAGAGGGCAGCCTAGCTCTATGGAAAACCTGGCTCCACCAATGGGTAAAGAATGATTGGTTTCTGTGAATTCTATCCCTCATTAGGTTCGATGCAGTGCCTGAATTACTCGTGTGGCAACCATGATAACAATATAATGCAAACACAAATGGAATTTCTGGAAAAATATACTGTCCAGTGTATCAATCTTTTCTACATGGAACTTTGAATCCCATAAATACAACATTTCAATCACACAAAAACAACCAGAGAATGCATCCACAGCAATGAGTCAAAGCAAAATGGAACCTGGAATGAAATCTGATTTCACCCTGCATTCATCCGGCAAGGCACCACACCTGTGTTTAATGTGAGCAGTATACAGAAAGAGGGACTTTAATGGATAGATGCAGCGATTCAGCGTAACATTTTTAAATCTGGACTTTGTCTGCTTTCTGAATCCAAATCTCCTGATATTCACTTGCTAATGTTATGACAGCTTGTTAGCTGATTCATTCTGCAGGAGACTATGAAACCTGACAGAGCGAGCTGAAGTTCATGTCTCCCGGCTCTAGCCTTGTCCACTTGACGCTCTGCTTTGTCAAGGAGACTTAATTGAAAGTGATGAGCAATAATCTGTGGGGTTGAAGAGTAACAAGTGCTCTGACCTTTTCTTTGACCTTTGGCATTGAGCTCTCTTCAACCTATGACCCTGAACCCAACCCCTGTATGGTGGGTCCATTTTGTCAGTTGAGCCGTTTCTCTATTGATGTTGAATGATTACTTCTTCCCCTTCAATATACAAATAGATAGATAGATAGATAGATAGATAGATAGATAGATAGATAGATAGATAGCTCTTTATTGTCCCCGAGGGGAAATTGCAGTTATGAGCAGAGGGTTTACAAAGCAAGAGAGAGGCACACAGCACTATACAATAAGCAAAAGTATACTACAACAAATACATAAAATATATAAAAAGTACAAATCATATATAAATTAGTGCATACCAGTGACAATAAATAAGCTAATTAGCTTTAGTGCAATTTACAGTTGTGCAATTTTATTCAAGGTGTGTGTGTGTATGTGTGCGTGTGTAGGTGTGTGTATGTGTGTGTGTGTGGTTGAGGGGGGAGAAAGCAGCAGGCTCAGGGGTTGCCTTGTGCTCTTAGGTTGGATGAGACGGAGGCTGAAGGAGCTTCTCAGCCCGTTCACCTCATCGTAGAGGGGGTGGGATGGGTTCTCCAAGATGGATCTGATTTTAGACCTCATCCTCCCCTCAGCCACCTCCTCAAGACTGTCCAGGCTCTCTCCCACAACTGAGCCAGCTTTCTTGACCAGTTTGTTGATCTTGTTGCTTTGCCTTGATGCCACCCCCCCCAACATACAACAGTGCACTAGCCACCACAGTCACAATTGCGTGACCAGTCTAGTTTATTGTTGAGGTCCACCCCCAGGAACTTGTAAGATTATTAAATGCAATTCCAATCTTCCAAACAAATACAACTGTATTCTTAACATGAATATCTATTGCTAAAATACCCACACATCATGTGGATGAATAAAGATAAATCCTTTGTGTACACATGTTGACTACCCGTGTGATTGGACATCCATCTGGCATCGCTGTTATGTCTACCCCTGAGCTGACCTGCCTGGGTATTGCTATTGCCCCCCAAGTAGCAGGTTTAGGTTATGAAT
>CABFOQ010001758.1:0-10889 GCA_900660455.1 Gephyroberyx darwinii | reverse complement strand
CCCCCCCACCTCCCTCCTCCCGCTAATTCCTAATAAACGACTCGTTGGAGTGTTCACCCGTGTCATGACTGTGCCCGGGCCAGGACCATTAGCTGGGTCCTACGCACGGGGACAGACATTCGCTGCCTCAGGACCAGCCGCTCTGCGATTTTTCTAAATATCTAATAGTGTCTAGGAATGTACCCTTGATCCAGTTCCATCCTCAGCCCATTAGGAGGTCACGGTGTGCCAGCTCCTTTTCATGGGCTTCCACGGACAATGTAATATGCATTCCAGAGCTCAGCGGGGCGGGAGGCGGGAGGCGGGAGGGGAGGGGGAACGACGTTTGAGTTTTCTGAACCATCTGATATAATTGCTGCTGAGAGCGTAACTGGCGATGCTATTTAATAGAAGTGGGGGGCCTCTGGTGAAATGTTTTCTCCAAATTTGGTGAATTAATGGCGCAGTCTCTCTTGGCTGTGAGTGACGTTGCAGCTGTTTACCAGCTGTTTGCTGCTAATGCTAAAAAAAAAAGAGACGTATAGTTGGGTTACACAGGCAGCAGCATAGCAATGAAAAGGCTGAATCCTGTGGGGGCGGGTCTCCTCGGGGTCCAGGTGAGATACCTAGCATCTTTTTCTTTTTTAAAAAAGATTTCCTTTTTGCAGAAAAATATGAAAAACATTGTTTATGGGCTTCTTGCTTCTCTCTCTCTCTCTCTCTCTTTATCTCTCTCTCGCCCACACACACAAATATCGGGGGAAAAAAAAATCATTAACGGAGACATATTTCTAGGGAATTTCAAACAGTGGTCATCGTTTATGGCTCCACACACATTCCTTCAGCAAACAAACACAAACTGCGCTGACCTGGGCAATACAGCAGCAATAAACAACCATGAGCCAGCCTTATTTGGAGATACAGAGAGGTCACCTGCCATGTCCACATTCCCGGCATACCTCTGCGCCATGCATAAATATTCCCGGGAGCCCCGTTCCATATGCCTTTCCCCCGATTATCTGACATGAGGTCGGACAGAAATCACTCCGATCACCCCCCACTCACTCGACACAACGAGAGGTACGACAATGCACCTCCTTGTCTTGTGTTGTCAGTGAAAGCCTTAGCAACTCTGAGCTCATTGAGGATGTGTTCACATAGCTCATTCTGATGGACTTTGTGTAAAAGGCCTGTCACGATGAGCGGCAGCAGGGTTTCTTCCCTCCTCGCTTTTGTTCTTGAACAACATCTAACTGGGTTTTCCCTTCGCATTTCAAAAATCACGTAAAACTGTCACCTCTGCTATGCCCCCTGGAGCTCATTCCTCTGTAAAAATCTCCACTGAAAGAGAGAGAGAGAGAGAGAGAGAGAGAGAGAGAGAGAGAGAGAAAGAAAGACAAAAACAAAGGGACGAAAGGGAGGATCGGTCCCGACCTGCACAGCCCGGCCAAAATCAAGAAACAAAACAATTAGACAGGTCTCAGGTGCCAGCAGTTACGGAAAGCGGGCGTGAATCAGGACCTGGCAGTCACACACAAAGCCAGAAATAGCCTCTGAGCCAGGGCTTGCTCGCATACCGCCTCCAGGTATTTCTCTACTTTGCACCCTGGCACAGCGCTATCGCTCATCCCTGCATCCTGGGGTTGTTTACATCAGGTGTACTGGTTTTACTGAAGGATATTCACCACACCTCATTTGCTATATCAGATGTGCCCGCCCAACAGTCTGCAGTGAACCCAGGCAGAGGCGGTTGTTGGTTGGGACGGTTTTCACGACCCTTTGAACTTCATGGGTAGTGTCCAGGTTAGTAGGCCCCGCCCTCCTAGGAGGAGCGGTAGGTCTAGTAATTGAGGCTCATTACTGATGATTTGGTGCACCTGTGGTTTGGCCTTGGGCTTGAGTTTGCTCTCCAGAAGACTCCCAGTTCCCGTTAGTGAGTTTTGGCCCAGCTCATGCCTGTTTTGTGTTGCATTGAAGGGGCATCAGATTTTTAAGTTTAACTTCAGTAAGGCGCTTTTCAGTTAAGCTGTCTGCCTCCGTGCACTCGGGTCCTAGCCTCTGGTCCTCGTTACACAACTAGATGTTGATAAAACAGCCTGCACCAGCGTTGGGAGCCCATGTAAATATAACACCAAAATAAAAGTTGAGACGATGTCTGTAGTCGTTCAGAGTGGCTACCTGCATTGTTTTGTGAAATCAGGACCTAAATATATATCAGCTCAAAACAGTATCCAAAACCCCCAAATCTAAAAATACTTCTACCATATATCAATTCTGTGCCCATTTGGGTTGACGTTGAACCTGCACGTCATGTAAATGGAAGGGGTTGGACATGGCCTCCTCCTGCACGTCGCTGTCCTTCAAATGCTTGCTGGGTATACATTATCCCAGCAAGCATGTGATGGATAGTGACATCCACAAACTGGCCAATTACAACGTCAACCCAAACAAACAAAACATTTTCACGATGTATTATAGCCAACAGCCATATATATAATACAGTATTAACAATGCAGGTAGCAGCTTAACTTTGGCGCTATATTTACATGGATTTTCAACATTGGTGCAGGCCGTCATATCAGCATCTATTCAAGGTCAACATGTTTGAAGAAGAAGTTTTCAGTGTGCTTGGTCGCAGAGGGAGAATCCTTTGTTCACTAAATCCATCTGACAAAACAGACGATAAAACGGTCTGTCAAGCACATAATCATCATCAATCATTCAGGTGTTTACTGAATACTTGCATATTTGTGGTTTCATGTCCTTCGGCTTCGGCAGGCTTGATATAGGCTGCTTGTTGCAAACTTATTTGTTTTCCTGATGAGACTTGTTCAATGACAAAAAGACAAACTGGGGCTCTCTAAAGTACGTTTTAAAGATTCTTTTTCACATCTGTGATTCCCAGACAACATTGAAAACCAGTCAAACAGAAAGCTACCCGGCTGGCTCAGGTCCAGTCTCCAGCTAGAAAGATTAAGTCGAGGTCTCCCGTCTCCCTGGACTCAACATTCGGGAAAACCTGCACCGGGTTATTTAGTGGTTTGTAAGCTTATTAAACTTACCAAAACCATTAATGGGTGATGGCAATGGGGCAGTGGAGGGCCGTAATGCCCCTGCCGCGTGTGGAAACAGCCTGAGATCACATGGAATGTTCGATTTCCAAGGAAAGGAAGTTTCCCCAAACGTCGGTGAGTCAGGTTTTGGAATCACAACATTCCATGACTTCCAGAGTGACTGCAGGGCTCAATAAACCCACAGCGGTCCACTAGCTCCGGTGCTGATTTGGGTTCCGTTTGGTCCCAGAACTAAACGATCCATGCTAAATGACAACTGACATTTCTGTAGCTGGTTTGAGATAATGCTATTTATAAAGGCTTATTGTTGAAGGTTTTACAAGCTATGTGGACCAATCAAAGGGCTGAAACGCTTCAAAGTCCTCTTTCTACCTTATGCATGTCTTTCTAAAAACTACCTCTCTTTACATCTGAGCCTAAGAGTCAATTGAAATTGATTAAAAATCGCAACTAAGGGTCAAGACTAAAGAAGTAGAGCATTACAACTCAATTTCCCTATGTAGCTTATGGTACAACTGTGTGGGAGGGGTTTGTGAAAAAAAACTCCTCCAGGAAATACTTCACTTAATATCTTTTCTCAGTCAGCCAACCCACGCTTTCCCACCGTGAAGCACAGCTTTTACAGTAATATCATTTAACTTGATTAAACAAACACTTAATTTGGTTGGATACGAATTATGTGTCTCCACCTTTGCTGAAATGTGGCCACAGGAATATTCTGGAAATGCGATAAGTGATGTTCTCCCCTGTCATTTTGTCCCACTTCTCGATTCTTGGTTGACACAAACCAGGCTGTTATCAGAGGCTCTGTTGATGCGGTTGCCAGGCAACGGTGGGATACAGCCGGATGCTTAAGGAGCGGACTGGACCTCGGTGCGATACAAGCGGCTGCTCCAGGGGTTATGGCACGAAACCCAAAGAGATAGGTCAAGATGTTGACAGTTTTCTACAGCGTCCACCCGTGTCTTGTCTCAAGGATTATGAAAAGGGGGCAGCCCGTGAACTCAGTAAACCCCGCAAGAAATGCCAGAGCCTTGACGTACAGGGATCCACCCTTTGCAACCATCTTTGTGCCTATGTCAGAGAATCAGACATTATGTTCAGACTCAAGATCCTTTAAATTACAAAGAAAAGGCAAGGGATAGATGTCTTCTTCCTTGGTCTTTCTGTTGATGAAGTGTGAGTTTCTGTAGGTGGCGCTTTTCCACATTTTTCCCAGGAAAGACCAGGTGTTTAGAACAGCAAATGAAAAAAGCTTTCATGAACTGGCTACAGGTTGAATCACTGTATCAATCGGAGATAGAGAGGACAGCAGTTCCATTGACCAGTGTGAAGCAATCTGGCAATTTTGGTTACACTGATACTGAAAGGCTGTGATGCTGGAAAGGCTGCAGGTTGGGAGGGAGGCCATGAATTGCCATGTTCTTAACATGACCATATTATGAAAATCAGTACTGCAAACTGTTTTGGCCACAACCTCCTTGTCTGACAAACTTTTCCATTGGTGAGACTGGATAAGAGAGATTTACTCTTGACCTTAATACAGGTTATTCATTGAGCAAGTGTGTTTTGCTTCACAGCTCTTTTGTCGACCGTCCAAATTGAGCTACTTAACATACTTGGGTCACCGAGAGCAACATGTCACTTGTCACTTTTTACTTTCATCTACTCCAACCTCGCTGAGGATATATGGTGGCCACAGAATGTACGTGTCTGATATTTTGTTTTTCACAAGTACTCACCTGATCGCGACGCACTGATGTGTGACAGGATGTATAAGGCAATGGAAGTTGAATGCTTTTCAGTTATTCCTTTTCATGTACAGCAAATGTGTTAATCTTGTTACTTGACAGCTTTCTTTGCACATGCTCTGTTGTTGAAAATATTCATGTTCCCATCCACACTACATGGTCTTTGCTTCTTGCAGTTCTTGACCTCTCATGGGAAGCACAAATATCACCACCTGTCTTGCATTCCTTGTCTTTTACCCATCTCACACCATTTCTTGAGGTCACGAGGTCACTGTCAGACTCAACACTACGATCAGCAGAACCAGCAAAGGTCATTCAAGTGCATAAACTTGCATACCTGAACCATAATAAGAACATGGCTGTGTACGCAGCTGCCGACCTATCAGCTACCCTGGGGCATAACCTGAGGGGGGGGGAAGGGGAAAAGTGTGGGCGTCTGCCGGTGCCACAAGGGTCATCCTTACCCATGCCTTTTGGTGGGAGGCCTCCATTTATTTACCAAGTCAGTGCTCAGTGGGGACCCTTTCCACTCTCAGGTAAGTTAGAGTTCAATCTGTACTTGGGTTAACGTCTTTATTGAATTACATCTGCTGTTCTAAACACCCGGTGTCAAGGAGGTCTTTCTTAGGAAAAATCTTCTGCTGCACAAGAAGTGATGCGTTTTAAGTTTCCAGATTGTTTGGAATAAATAGAAAGATGGAGCCAAAATGAATAAAAAGCACCACAGCGATGACCGCTTAGCACCAAAGATGGAGCCAAAATTTTTAAAAAAATGAGATTTTGCAGATTGCCACTTTAACTTGTCAATCTACATTGCATATCCTCGGTCGGCTTATTCTCCATGGGAGAGACTGTGCCGCGTTGGCAGTCTGTGCCATTCAAACCAGTGTAATAAAGCTTTGATGGATGTCATACAAACCAATCCATAATACTGCATCTGACCACAGTAAGGTCGCGTTTTCAAACCAAAGATTGTTGTTATTGTAAAGACGCTTGCATCGAACTATGTAAACTTCATCTTTTGCCATTAAGTTGTCAGCATGTTGTTCTTTCCTATTGTTCGGTCCCTCTGCGTGATTATTGGTGCATTCCTGCAGGAAGCCATTAGCAAACAGGACTGGGCGGAGTGGCAATGAACAGACTTTGAACATTCGCATGGAAGCAAATCAGACTAATCAGAGACTCATTAATTGCTGTTGGCATGGAAGTGGGTTTTGGGCAACAGATTTTTACAGCTTTTGCAACCAAGCGCTTTGTTCCCCCAGATGATCGCCCGTGACTTTGAAGTAGGCAAACGCAACGCCAAAAACGATGTCCTTCATCGTTGCAGGCTAGTGATGAGGTCCTAATTAGTGAGCGTCCCTTTTCGTGATTGTAATAACTTGTGCAAACGCGAACACTTCCTGATTGGTACTGTATCTACTTCTATTAATCCTTTTATGGGAGCAGAAGTGGAACTTGGCTGAGGTCCATGTGCAACCACACACATAGACCAGCAGAAAGAGTTGATCGCTGACATCAAAGATGACAAGAGTGACTTATTCGGTGTTGTGACAGTGGGGCTAGGGAGTGATTTATGATGCATTTATGTCCTGAGATGAAAACTTTAAAGCATGATTTTATTTATCCTGGAATAGAAATTGACTTTCGGTATATTCTGACTTTCACTTCAACTCATTTTTATGGATGATTGTGTCTGGACAGCACTATCCCCTGCTGCTGTATCATCTGCCTTTTACATAACAGTATACACTTGTCAAAACAGAAGGAATATCTCTTAAGGCCTTTGTAGCTTACGATAAGTCCCTGAGTCACGTCCTCCAGACAACAGAGGATACGGCAGATAAACGCCCCGTCAGTGAGCAAAGCAACCGCTGAGAAAACTTGACGTGCAATAATAACATAGCATGGGTGAGGATTCATCAAACTCCTGAAGCTGAAGACGTGTTAATACACCCAGTGGCAGGATGTAGCCGTCATGTAAGAAACATTTAAGTGCCTGAAGAAACTAATGAGCCGTATCTAGGGTTTTTCCTCTGGTTATGGTTTCCTGTGAAAGGATATTGATGAGTGTATATACTCCTTCCTTCTTTACTTCTTTACTTGGCTGAGACAAACTTTCATTCTAAAACATTCCAAAGTGACCATGAAAGTTTGCCAAATCATCCCCACTTTCTTTGTCCATTTTAACATCTTTGCTGAGTGACTGTTGCCATAACAACCGAGGGCCGTTCTCCGCAACCAGTTTGAAGTCCAACCAATTTCACCTTCTCCGTGGGATCCTCTTGAGAAATGGCTGCAAAATAATCACCCAGCCCGGTGCTTTGGCCCGGTTCCAAATGGAAATGTCTTGTGTCTGCGCTGAGGTTTACAGCTCTGCCTCTCAGCTGTGGGAGTCAGAGGGGTCATGTTTGTGTGGATATCAACAGGATTTACTGCACAATGGCAGTCAAGTCCTCCGAAATCTGTGACACAGGGTGCATGTTGAATTTGTTTCTGCCAAAGGCTCCCCACTGCGTTTGTCAAGCCTCCTTAACAGGGAAAATGATTTTTAGCAGTGGTGCAAATGAAAAGGTATTTTTTTCTCATTACGGTGAGTCATCTGTCAAAGACAACCCTTAACAGCAACTTGATCGCTCCCACGGGCGTCATACGCCTTGAAGGCTCACTGAAAAGAAATGCATTTGAAATTATAAACTTTTTCAGGCTATACAGTTTTCACACCTCACTCACAGTCCGTCCAATTAGAAGGCAGGTTCATCCAGTTTTCATAACAACTGTTGTTGAAGTGCCAGGTTTCAGTGTGAAACTGATGCAGACTGACATTGTGTCATGTTACAGCTGTGAATAACTCTGATACCCATGCAAGTATTGCCATAGGCATTAGGCCTGGGCGTCCGAGGATACAGCCCCGGATGTTTTATGAATAGCCCGGATCTAAAAAAACAAAAGACAAAAAAAACCCTGATGCATTCAAACCCTCGAAAATAATATGATATCGCTGATCTAAAACGCAAGTATGTTTTGGGTCCTCTGTGTGTCATTCATTCACTTCAGAGTGAGAGAGAGAGAGAGAGAGAGAGAGAGAGAGAGCGCACACTGGTTACAGGGCTTGTATATTTATTTATCTATGTTGTTAAATATTTTATTGTAGTTACATTTTATTGTATTGTTTTTTTTGCACAATTGGAAGCCATTGCCACTTTTTATTTGACTGCACATCCTGCATGTGTATGTGACAAATAAAGTTCTTGAATTTTGAGTTAACACAGTTCGAAAGGAGCCCTTGTCACACAATAGAAGCAGAAGCTATGAGACCAGGGTTGGTCAATTTTCAAAATTGAACAAAGCATTGGTAACATACAATCTAGCATGTGACTGCTTCATCAGCGTCAAGGCTCTTATTTTTTCTTAGGGTTTAACTCCTGCTGCTGAAAAAAATAATAACGAAGTTGAATGAGAACTCAGATTGCTCTCATTTTATTTATTTTGATTTCATGTTGTGAAAGCCAGCCTACACCTGCCCGGTGCCTTTTGGTACAGCACAGTGTCTCACATCTTATATGCAATAACTTGAAAATGGTGCAATTGTTGGGTGAAAATCTAAAGATTTCTGGGCTGGGCTAAGCCCCCAATATTTCAAGATCCTAACAACGCCTCTGAGTATTGTTAATAATAATAATCAAATGTATGAAATCTGCATGTATGAGAAGTATGCAAACAGGCATACAGAAAGCTATGAGGGGGGCTATTTAATGCACAGAATAGCTGTGCATTAAATGTCATCTCATTAAATGTTAAATGGATATTATAAATTTAGTCTTCAGCTTCTGACATGACCTGACTTGAAACAGGCATATTTGTGGATTCAAAAAATTGATATGAAAAAATAATAAATAAATAAATATAATATTAATAAAATATTAAATAATAATCAAAATTCTCTTATTTTCCTTGTGAATTATTTTTGTTGTTGTTGCTAAATTACAATATTTTCAGTCTAAATATGTTTCATTTGAGTGAGTGGCTGTGGAAATTAGTAAATAAGATTTGCTATTAACTTGGAGTGAAACTGTCAACGTAAATGCCTCCAGACCAGTCAGTGCCCCTGACAATATGACGTCTTTGGAAACAGTAAAGGCTGAAATGTTCCCCACTTCGAGGACTACTTGAGTTCTTCTAATCTGTGTCAGTTTTGCCTCTCCATGGAGATGTCAAAATAAACAAACCATAATCTAGCTTCGCGGAGAAACAATAGTATTGGAATAGTGTGACCTTGCAGCAATACCACGGAAGACAGAGTTGAAACAAAGGCTGCTGATAGATGGCATTGGCTGCACCGTGACCAGCCTGTGAGTCACATGCTTCTCTCCATCTGTCATTCCTTCACATGAAATTCCAATGCACTTTGACATGGCTGGTCATGTTGGTCAAATTGAATCAGAATCTTATCATTGCCAAGCACTATAGATAGCATGAACACTATGATATGACAACAAGTAACAAATACAATAAGTGACATACAGTACAACAGCACTACAGATATGTTCACACTGCAGCTCTGCAATCTAATCTGTGTGAACAGCAAAAAGAAGTCGCATGGAGCCTCATTTTAAAAAAATCCAACCTGGACCATGTGGATATGTGGTACAAAATCGGATCCCAAGGCCTGTGAGTCTACAGTACATGTGACTTTGTACGCTCAAATCAGAATTTGTCACAAGCGTGGGCATAGCTCCCATTATAGTTGGCTAGGTACACCCTATTTTTAAAATAGCATTTTTGTCAGCCCTCACTTTTAATGGATTTAGAAAATCCAAAACGGGAAAAGAACTCCGCGACCGGGCGGATATGCTATCGTCAGGCTTTAGGACCATGCGCGCTGATGCTGAAGCAGTCACATTCAGAGAAGGGAAGGAAGGCGGAGCTTTTCCTCAAAACTGCTAATTTCATTGGCTGAGAAGAGACAGCTGGTAGGCAGCTCTTGACAACCAGTAGGCAACTCTTGTTAACGCGACCACTGTCTGAATGATAGCAAGTACAAGAAGACAACAAAAACACTATTGTCAATTGTACACTAAGCGCAGGTACTACAAGCTAAGCTAAGGTCACGGAGGCACACAGGGATGTATTTTGAAGGTAAGAAGAAACAATGTATTTTACTTGGGGGGGTGGGGGTAATGGAAAAGTAATATAGAGTAAGTAATTATTATTAGTATTGGTACTTTTGAAATTAACGAGAAAAGAGGAATATATAACATTTTTGGAGTAATGAGCTGAACACTAACTAACTAACTGGCTACCAGACTGGAGACACAAGAGACATTTTGTTTACAATAATCCAATATTAAACTCTGGCAAAGATGTTGTGTTCTACTAGATGTCAAGCCTTGGAAAAGCCGGTTTGCCTTTGGAAACAATGAAAAGTTCATCTATAATTTGTAGGCATCTAGCCAAGTAGCTAACAGCCAAGTCAAGTGTCAGTATGCTAACGTTAGCGCTCCAGTGTCCACCTGGCTGCTGGTGGTCGTCAGCTCACCTGCGCAGCTGCCTCATTTTGGCTGTCTGTTATATTTGGATACCCAATCACTCATTTACTCAAACCTAGCACATATCCTACCTACCATTCTTCTTCTTCCATACATGTTGCTCTCTCCTTGTTCTTTTGACTCCTTGCATCTTCTGAGCTCCATCCAGGGCTGACCAATTAAAATCATGCTTATTCCTTTCGTTACTACTCAAATTACATGACGGTGACTGGCAGAGCTCCCCACCAAAATACACACACAGACATGCCGAGTGTAGACAGGCGAGCTCGACTTGTGTCCTGGTCCCAAGACTGCATGATAAATCCAGCTCAGGTAAAACAACCGGCCCGCTTTTACCAAGGCTGAATTACGGGCCAGGCACGGTGGGCAAGCGCCCCGGGGCCCTGGACCACGGTGGGCCACCAGGGGCCCTGAAAGGTTGGGGAAACTGTTTTTTTGTTTTTTTTTACGGGGTACCGTATTCACGTATAGATATGTTTGCGATACTAATTTCAATTGGAAAATGTGCCCAGCCACAAATCGAAATGAAAGGGGGC
>CABFOQ010001755.1:0-11323 GCA_900660455.1 Gephyroberyx darwinii | reverse complement strand
AGAGGCTGATGAAAAATGGCACAAAAAAGAGACACGTTAACAATAGAAATAGGAGACTGAAAGGGAAGAACACACCGCACTATAATGAGTTAAGATGAGAACAGGCGTTCTTGTCATGTCAGGGGTCTGGAGGCAGGCTGACATGCAGTGTTACAGGCTTCACAGCTAAGAGCACCCTGCTCTGATCTGTCCCTGCTGGGTGAATTATATAGTGCTCCTCCAACAAACCAGCATTTAGAGCCTTATGTCTTCTCCAGTACACTGACAACCTCCACTGAGACTTCACCAAAGAAAAACAACTGAAGCGATCACTCCTACCCAACAAATCCCCCAAAACATTATACAAATTCTTAATGCATTTAATTAATTCATTGTAAGAAGCCAGAGTCACTTCATTTATTTTCAATAATCTACTTAAAAATAATCTGTCGTCACTTTAAGATTCACAGTACATAGAAACTGCATCTGCACAGGGTTGGTAAATGTTGTTACTGATCATAGGCATATTTTTCTCTTGCCCTATACATATCCACAGTTGTGTAAAATCTTAAATAAGCACAATAGCTATCTTGATATGCATATGGACTCCTGTATGGATTGCAGCCTGACTTTCATTCGGGTTGTGGTTGCATTGCAACAGTTATGGAGATCCTGACTTATATTGCCACCACTGTTGAGTCCATGGTTGTGATGCTATCTTAACTGATCTGGGAAAGGCATCTGACACTGTTGAAAACTCAGAATTCAGAGCATAGGTGTTTCTTTGGCCTGGCTTACTTTGTCCAAAGATTAAGGTTATATGGAGCCATCAAGCAAATTGCTTTTGCTCCAAATTTTGCTTTTATTTTTCTTGTCTATAATAAAAGTGTCATGCAATATGGGAGTACTGTGTGATATAAGTGTCTCTCTCTGAATTTCTTAGCCTTTTATAATTATGCTCAAAAACTGTAGGCCAGTCAATGGAGCAAATGTTACCAGCTGCCTGCTCAAAGATGACACAAAAGCATATAAGGAACTTGTTCATCCCTCAGTCTAAACGAACTGTTAAGCTGCTACAATATCTGAGGAAGTGCAACAGGACAAATTAAACTCGATATTTCATATTTGATACGAGTTATATATAAGGTAACCCAATGACAATGTGTCATATGTATTGTTGCAGCTGGAGGCTTTGGTTTTGTTATAACTACCTGTGAATGTATTGCACTGTTTCAATGTGTTTTTATGGGTTTTTGAAGAAATCTAACAATAAAGTACAATGTCATTTGATCCAAATCTATGTTCCTCTGTGTACTATATCCCTTGTTCTTTTATTGCTGTGGTTATGTCTATGCATCTGTAAGTTTGACATTATTTATAATGATGTTGTGTCATGGTGGTTCTCCCTTATTGTAATGTAATGTCTTTTATTTCCCAGAATTGTTGTTCTGTCATTTACTTCCTTTAACTGTTACCGTCTGTCATATCTGTTGTTTTGTATTCTTTATTTCAATTTGCCTCCATCAAAAGGACTTTTGTCAGACTGCCAATGCATAGAAGACTTTGCTCTTAATTGATCTGTTCTGATTACAATAAGATTTAATAAATAAAAAATACCACAAAGGTGGAAGCCTCTTTATAGTTCCCACCTCTGGAACTCCCTCCCAGAGGATCAGAGGGCTTTGACGTTATGGACATTTTTCAGAAAAAGCTGAAAATATACCTTTTTATTGCAGCTTTTATTTAAAGCTACATTCTTCTATGATCCACTTTTGGTTGTATGTATATTCTTATGGCACACAGGGGAGTGGTGGTAGAGGGCCGCTAGCTGGATGCACGTTGGCTACATTTGGTGGCCAGGTGACCAACCTGCAGCTTCTAGGGCCCCACACCTGAAACACATTTCCCTAACTGCCTACCTGGCTGACTGGGGAACAAATGAGGAGGAGAGAGCAGCAGTGTGGAGAGCACACAGGCTGGAGTGCGGACAAACGGACATTGTCTTAGAACAGGGGTGTCAAACCATGTGCCACGGAGGGCCGAGAGTATGCAGGTTTTCATTCCAACCCGGATTACCACACCTTCAACCACAGAGGAGGAACTAATCAGTGAAATCACCTGCTGTATTCTTGGGTTGGAACGAAAACCTGCATACTCTCGGCCCTCCGTGGCACATGGTTTGACACACCTGTCTTGACACACCTGTCTTAGAACTAAAAACCGACAGTGAATGTTTTCTGGGGCATGAACTTTATGTTTTGAACCGTTTTGGGACTTGACCTTTTGCCCCTTCTTTTTTGTTGTTTGACCGTGGGTTGTTTCAATAAATGGGCCAACAATTGCTTGGCTCAAAGAAAAGCTACCTGTGTCTTTGATGCTGTTATATTACCACACACAGTACACCCGTGATTGTGCCACACCACAATTATATCCTCTGTACAAAGTGTGCTATCTAATCAAAGACTGACTGATTGATCAAGTGAACGACCGACCTGTGGATGCACTTCTTGCTCTCCAGGTACTCCATGCCAGATGCTACATTCTCTGCCATTTTCACCAACATCTTAGGCCTGAGGCTCTGACCGTCACAGCGCAGGAAAGAGAGAAAATCACCACCTGTTGGAATATACACACACAAAACTCACACCTTCTAAAAAATATATTGTATAGCTTCTGCACCAATACTGATGATGGGGAGAAAGTGGAAAATAGAGTGGAAAAACAACAATTGTACAATAACTCCTTGGTCATGGGGGAAATGGGCTCTCCTCAGACACTATGTTTCATAAGTATACTAGTCAGGCATTGTGTCTGTGAGACAGTGTGTGAGTAGAGCCTATTTCCCCCATGACTCCAAGGGTTTATTGTACAGTTGTTTTTCCACTCTGTTTTTCCTCATCATCAGTCTTGGTGCAGCCAGAGTCTCAGGCCTAAGATGTATGTATATATTCTGACTAGAAGGTAGCATGGTTCGACAGCCATGCTGTACCCAGTGATCGTATTTACCTTGAACTAGCTCCATGATGATGTAGATGGGCTGTTTCTGTGTGCAAACCCCTATCAGTTTCACTATATTAGGATGGTCGTACTGCTTCAGGATCCTGGACAGCACAGCACAGGTATGGGAAGAGAGGAAGAGCGTGATAGAGGAGGATGGAAAAAGTCTAACAGTGTGTGTATGTATGTGTGTGTGTGTATGTGTGTGCTAACCTTGCTTCCATTAGGAACCTATTCTTGTGTTCTGGGGCCAGGTTCTCTCTACAGGCTTTCACTGCTACAGGAGTGTTATCAGAGCGTAAACAGCCGCTAAACACTTCCCCAAAGTTACCCTGGGCAATGAAAACATGCATTAGCTACAGTGTATCCAATGAAAGAAACATTTAATACTTACCAGTAACTATGGTAAATGCATTTTTAGGAGATCTGCCCATAATGTTTAGGAAATAGTTTAAAAAAATAATATGACTGCATTAAAAATGAATTGTAAACGAATGAAACAAAAGAAAAGCAGCTCATCTCTAATGTGCAATTGGTAGATGTCAAGCTCACCCACCCGTCCGATGCTGTGTCCCAAGATAATATCATCATGTTCCAGGACCCACTTGTCCTGACAGGATAAAAATGGAACAACATCATCACAGTGACACAGAGTGCTGCTTTCAGTGTGTGACGAGCAGGGGAGGATAGACAATAAAAAGGGGAGAGAGAGAGAGTTTTGATGTTTGTGTGTGAGTGGTCATCTGTGTCTGCTTGTTGTGGCAATGGTGATCAGTGCTTTAATGGTGATACAGCATGTGTTTAAACATTATATTATGTGGAAGTGTGCATGGCACATGTACCCCCAGATACACCAGAAAAATCCCAGGAACAAGCAATACATTTGAGAACCTCATGTCTAACATTGCACACATATACAGAATAAGGAGCACAAGGAGGGTTTTTTTACACTTAGCGTGTATGTGTGTGTGTGTGTGTTAGAATAGTGACTTAATGATACCTTAAGCAGAGGTTTCTTAAGCACTATGTTGGTCCTCTTAGTGACGTGTTGATGTGAAGAGACTAGGTGATGAATCAGCTGGGGGATACTGTGGAAGCCTTCTCCATCCAGACGGTACAAATTCTACTGACACACCCACACGCATGGAAATGCATGAACAGATGTGCAGGCATGTACATATGCACACACATATGCACCACACACACACACACACACACACACACACACACACACACAGGAATAAGATAAACACATTGTTGCATAATAGAAATACACATCAGCCCATATCAGTGTATAACAGCTTAACACTAACATTTGCTAAATAGCTCTATTGATTTGTTAGCTTGCTTCTTTGTCTACATTAGTTAGACCGGTTGTCCATTTTAAACTTTTAAACTGTATTGTTAAAATTGATACTATGTGGTCATTTCTGCTATCGATCTTTTCTGTTTGCAGACAAGATTACTGGTAGAAAATAACAACTTGCCAGTTACATGCTCTCAAAACATCCTAGTATATGCCAAAGGTCTAATCAATATGAACTACAAGGCCAAAAGTATGCCGAGACCCCTTCTAATGTATATAATGGAATAATGGTCTAGGACTGTTTTTCATGGTTGGCCCCTTAGTTCTAGTGAAGTGAAATCTTAACTCTACAGCATACAATGACATTCTAGACGATTCTGTGCTTGCAATTTTGTGGAAGCACAGTTTGGCGAGGCCCTTTCCTGTTTCAGCATGACAGTGCCCCAGTGTACAAAGCAAGGTCCATATAGGAATGGTTTGTCGAGATCGGTGTGGAAGAACTTGACTGGCCTGCACAGAGCCCTGACCTCAACCCATCCAACACCTTTGGGATGAACTGGAACGATGACTGTGAGCCAGACATCGCCCAACATCACTAATGCTCTTGTGGCTGAATGGAAGCAAATCCCTGCAGCAATGTCCCAACATCTAGTGGTTTCATGTGTTTGTGTAATGTAATGTAAGTGTAATCATACATACATCCTTAATTCCAAACTTGCACACACAATCCCATGTGTAACATATGTATTCAATGTAAAACACACACAGACACATATAGACAATAAATATGATCGACAGACACCGACAGCAGAGTTCTGTTCCATGAAGAGGATTTACTTACATCAATCCTCTGAATGAGGAAGTGCCGACAGCTGCTAGCCCAGTGGACAGAGAGGACATACTCCTGCTTGCCCTGACTCTTTCTGACCAAGAAATCTCCGTCATTCTTCAGCAGCTCCTGGACCTCCAGTCTGGGGATTGCTCCATGGTACCAGTCCTGTTGCCCCAGAGGACGCTCCACCTCCGGCACCAGGAGCACCTGGAGGCAGGAAGAAAGAAAAGCAGGACCTTTAAAGCTGACATGAATAATGAAACAATGGTAAGAGGACTGAAAGTGATAGAGAATGGATTTTAGAGTGAGTCTACATGGATTATACATGGATACAGTACAGTCCATACACACTTAAAATTCAACCCACACCTGCCTCTATGCCTTAAGGGCACCATAGGGCTACCTGTAAGAAAGGAAGAAGTAGTTCTCACAGCAATAATTTGGGTTTGGAGGTTTAGCATGCCATAGAGATTAACAAAATCTTCTCTGTTCAAGTGTAGATTTTACAGAGCCGTTGATACAGTACAAACAAGATCTTATTTTATTGCTCTGACCATTTCAAAAATGAGAAAATGACTTCAAGAGACCTTTTTCTCTTGAGAGATTTTGATTCTGAACAGCCTTGGAGAGGCTATACTACCAAACACAAACATGACAAACATGATCAATTGTTTGTTGTGTGATAACAGATGTCAGTGTACAGGAATAGGAAAGCCAGATTAAGTTTGGGGCAGGAAGGTGGCAGAGTGAGGAGGGAAAGTGTCCTTCAACTGGAGAACCAGGGAACCCCGTGTCGAGAAACATCTGCTCTGCTGAACTGTCCTTGAGCAAGACACTGAATCCCTACCAGCTGCAAGGGTGCTGACCCTGCACTCCAAGAGGGGCGGTTATTATTATTATTGATTGAGTCACTTTTTTATTAAAAGTTAAGATTCTCCTTCCATTCATTTGTAACTAATGTGATGACTCACAAAGAAAAATAAATTATTTTTGAATGTGTACATCATGATGACATGATACAGTGTATAGCCATCAACATCCACTAGTGTTGATCATTGTTGAGGACTAGGTAATATGGTTCCCTGATTGTGATTTATTGTATTTCTTACCTCATATTTGGGTTTAAACAGGCCACTCAGACTGTTAATGATCCCGTCCATGCTGAGGAGTTTGGAATCATTCCTCTCCTGCTCCTGAAAAAAACAGCAGCTGACACATCATGTGCAACAGTAAAACCTATAATAACTAAGAAAGTTGCATGTGGCACGCCCAGTTATAAAAAAAGGAAGCCACAGCACTCTTTGTTTTAGAGGCAAGAGATTAAAAACATCTTTATCAAATGTACATTTATCAGGGTTATCTCAGTAAAACTGAGAAGAAAACACATAGTGGGTGGTTGGCTGTTGATGCTGTTTGCCCACTGGTTGGTGAACATTATTTTTGCTCTGACTGCCATAAGCATAGATACAGAACAGTATGAAAACAAGCTAGGCAAGTATATTGTGACACTCTTCCTTGTTACGTTGCCAGTGGATACTGTCTGTCACAGTATTTATTTATAAGGCACAAGCGAGTTAGAAGAAGTACAGAGGCAAGACTAGTTTTGTGAGTTTATACCCAGAATGACTGACAAGCTGACAGAATGAATATTTTAGATTAGGAGATAATAAAAGATAATGGCTAAGAAAGAATCTGAAAGAGAAAACATACAGAGGTGGTGCTGATAGAAACTGAGCTGCTGTTCTTATCCAGCGGCAGGGCGGAGGGTGGGTCACGGGAGCCCAGCTCGTCTAGCTTCTCCTTCAGCAGCAGTCTTTGAGCCTCCAGCTTGGCTCTCATGCCCACGGACAGCGCCACCTGCTGTCGACACTCCTCTAGCGCATGTCTCTTGCTGAACTGGTACACCCTGGGGGCAGTGGAGAGTGGCAGTATGTTAGCATACAGCAGTTCCTGCAGTGGGCTGGAAAACTGTTAGGCCTGATGTTGACATGATATTGCCTTCTTGCAAAAACCAGTCACAGAGTAAAAGAAAGCTTTATCCATGACAGCAGCCTTTTAATTGGCCCCAGGGTATAAGGGAACAGTGTACTACAGGACTGAGTATGCCTTGTCAAAAACACCATATTTCATTTCCTCTTGAGTAAAAATATTCTCTACCACCACAAGTCAAGTTTACTGATATAGCCCTTTATGACACACAGTTAATGGATGTAGACAGCAGAACGAAATGCATAACAGTGAAACAGAAAGCTGTAGCGGCCTTACAGGAATGTCTCAGACAATTATGACAAATAACATGTTACAGAACACAATCGAAACGAAAGTACATAAAGCCTAACCTGCCTAACCCACACCACCAGCCTCAGGCACTCTATGAAGACAAGGAAAACTGTGTGTTTCTTCAAACCTTCATCTCCAGCCCACTCCATCATCATCACCACATACACACCCCAGCTGCCCTTCAAGTTGGTAGCTTGTTGCTAATTGCCGCCGTGTTTCCAACTGCTTTTTAAAGACTTGATAACTCCCACAGGGTTATGAACCTCTACTGCCTGCAGACAGCCTCATAAACCGAGACAAATGAGGGAGGAAAGAGCTTCATAACTGACCATATCACTGTATCATAATTCATAAGACACAGTCAGTTATTGCCTCCTGAGACCACACTAGTAATTTAGCCAAGCCAAGAACAGCCTAAACTATCCTGACGGGAGGGACTTCCTACAAAGGCACGCTTCAGTAACTTGTCTTCACAGTTCTCATAGACCACATGCTTTATATTTAACATCACAACCCTCCCCTGAGTCCTGTGAGTACAGAGCATCAGAGCATCATCGACTCTGGCTCGTGTCTGTGGTTAGCTCACCTCTGGCCCTTCTTGACACCTTCCCTCTCTGCCTCCAGCTCCAGCTCCAGCTGGTTGACTGAGGCCTGCTGGGAACCCAGAGCCCCGGTGAGTCCCAGCAACTCCTCCTCTATTGCAGTCAGTCTAGGAGATGGAAAGGATGGGGTGAGGGAGGAGAGGAGACGGGGGTAAGATTTGAGGAGGTGTGAGGGGAATGTTGTGAGGGGAAGAAGTAAGAGATGTAAAACAGGGAGAGGGAATATGGAAAAATCTCTGGAGAGAAATATGTCACCGAGATGAGTGTTGTCTGTGTGTGCGTGTGTGTGTGTGTGTGTGTGTGTATACATGTGAGGGTTATGGACTCACTTGTGCTGGATTGTTTCAAATGTGAGGTCATTCAGTTCAAGCTCTCTAGGATTTAGCCGGTCTGTGTCTTCCAGAAGACTACAATCAAATTCTGCACAGGCAGGATTCTCCCCCACAGACCTGCACGCACACACGCACACACACACACACACACACACATATACACAAAGTTCACAATATTGTTGCTCTCCAGTGTGGGTCTTTATGTTTGTACGGTTGATGTCTGCTACTGTCTACCTGTTCTGGTGGGTGAAGCTCTCATACTCTCTGTGAGGATCTATGGCCATCAGAGCAGAAGACATTTCTCTGTGGATACGCACCATTTCATGTTGGATGAGACTGGAAATGTCAAAATATTCCTGCAGGATCTCCTTCCTGGTTCAGAGGTCAGGGATAATATGGGACAAGAGCATTCCACATTGCTGCTGGCCATGGCCAATACAATCATTTCCTATACTAATGATAATTTGAACTTAGACTTCCTCTTTTATGTGAAGACAGTATTGAATAAAGGCAATGATTGGAAAAGGCAGGTATAGGGTAAGTATGTAACACAAATTAAATGTTGCTCTCTAACTAAAACAGCCTCACTCTCTCACATTTTCTCTCTCTCTCTCATACATGCATAAACACACACACACATTTGAGCTTACAGTATGAGCACCATCTCCTGCTGTAGGGTCCCAAGTGCGTTGAGCAGGGCAGGCTGGATCTGACTGTAGTGGTGCTGATGGTACACTTGTGCTGCCCGCACAGACAACACATAGTCATTATGCAACTCATGGAGCCTCAGTGTAGCCTTCACATAACGCTCCTTTGCCTTGTCACGCTCCTTATCTGCACACATACATACACACACATGCAGGGAGGAGATAAACACATTATGTCATGATGGAAATACACAGATTTACACTGTATGAGAAAATTGTGCAGACAAGTGAAGACCATCAGAGTGAGAGTGGCTGTTTAGAGAAGTGAGAAGTAACAGGAGATTCCAACCTTTACAAGCCTCCTGGTACTTCCTCTTAGCCTGAGCTGCATCCCTCACAACCTGCTTGTAGCTGCTCTTTAACCTCTCCAGGTCTGTCTGGGTCACCTGTGCACAAAGCAGCAGAGAGGAAAGCAAGAGCACATAACTATTAACTATAGTTATAACTGGAAGTTATGACTAACACATAACTATATGACAAGGGAAAGGTGTTTAGATATGACAGTGGTAAAAACATAGCAGGAAGGGGTCTGACCTGTGACAAGAAGCTATATGATGTCCTGGTGAGAGAGAACTTCAAGACTGCCCCTGATATCATCTTTGACATTAACATTCAGTTGCCATCAAAACACCAAAATATAAAGTACTGTGCAAAAGTCTTAGGCATATGTAAAAAAAAAAATTTTTTTTTAAATCTGTAAAGCAGCGATGCTTTCAAAAATAAAGAAATTAAAAGTTTCTAAATATCTAAAAATGTACTATAATGAACAGTAATGTAAAACACTAATGCAGAAAACAAAAATCTAAGACCAAATTTATATATCTTGGGTGCCTGAGACTTGCACAGTGCTGTCTACAATCTACTGTACTTACACAGTGGACACACATGTAGGCAATGCCATCTGCACTTTGTCAGTACACCAAAAGAAGAAGTCCTAACCCAGGAAATAAACAAACTGCCCGCCAGATTGCCATATTATAAAGCAATATGGATCACTGAGAATGAACACATCATTTGCCTGACATAATTGTGTAATAAAAGCCCTGGGGAGCACCCTGCAGCACTACGTAGCATCTGAATGGGTTTGGTTTCTAAACTGGTTTCCAGTCTATTAAATTTAATTTCATGTCACTGCTGTGTATTAATAAAGCTGCCATTGCAGTGGTGTTGTGCATAAAAAGGGCAGCAATATGAATTTGAAATGCTGAATATATATTGGCATTACATATATTAAAACCACCCCCATCTACACCTTTTCTATTGACGTTATGCTTCACTTAACCCTTTCAGGCATTGTGGTTACAGGGAGACACCACATGATATTTTCACACTCGTACATTTGCATTTTTATTTATAGCAGCAACTAATGATGTAATACTTTGTAATACTTATAAATGTGGTAGCATATAGGAAGTGATGTAATCTTTCTATTTTCTCTGCAGAATTGTTAGTATATGCTTGCTGTGGATGCTCCTCAAAAACGTACCATTTGATCCAGGTTTGTCCATATTTTCATATTGCTTATGAAACATAACAATCCAGACTATAAATGTACAACACATAATGTTAAAAACAAAATTATATGAATTGTATAAGGAGGTTTTCTGCACAGTAACCACTGTCTATTTAGGGATAATGGGTTTGCATAGTGACCACTGTGCATGTAGGACGCCATTTAAAGGGCTGCTTTTTTGTACGAATAACGAGTGATTCACCATCACACAAACTTGAGGTGAGCTTCATAAGTGCACTGAATGCCAGTGCGCTTTTTTTTCACAAAAAAGTGACCAATGTGAAATGCAGCTAATATGGCCAGGTAAGTGAACAATGGTTTTTAGCCATAATAAAAGAAGAATATCAGAAAAACTGTGTAAACACAAGTGATAAATGGTGACCAATAGGTCTATCAATACGCAGGCTCAAAATCAACCATAAGAACATTTTCAAGACAAGTTTTATACTGTGCAGAGAGTAGAAGCTCCTATCTGATGAAATGAAGTTCATAGCAGTATTTGTATTAGTGTGTGTGTGTGTGTGTGTGTGTCGCACCTTACTGAGCTCCTGGCTGAGCAGGCTCCACTGCTCTGCATAGGTCTTGCGGAGTTGCTGCTTGTCTCTGATGAGAAGCGTCAGTTTGCTCATGGGACCATCCAGCAAATCCTCTGACTGCTTCCTCATCACCTTACTGAGACTCTCCGTCTGAGAGACCAGCACACCCCACGACTGACAGGAACCAAGAGTCAATGAAACAAGTCACTGAAATGTAATAACTTGAGGGGTACTCGAAG
>CABFOQ010001753.1:11009-23398 GCA_900660455.1 Gephyroberyx darwinii | reverse complement strand
TTTGTGCACACCCCACACATCCTAGTGTTGCGGTTGTACACACAATGAATGTAACGTCACAGCAGAACCGTAGAGCGGTGGCCCACTCGGTAGCATTGTATCTTAAAGATCCCACCTCGCCGCTATATGGATTACTCTGCACCTTTCGACACACCTCCCTTCTCCCCATCCCTTCCACCCCCAGCTTGCCACTACAGCTTCTGCATGAAAAACAGGCCATCAGGTTTGACCTACAGACAGCTCCTCTTCTCTATCCCCCTGACTCTGCTGTCTGCGGGGTGTGTGTGTGTGTGTGTGTGTGTGCACCATGGGATTAACTTGAGGCTCATATTGAACAGTCAGCCGCACGGGACCTGAGCCTTCACAATTTGAGCCTGAGGCAGCACCTCCTGTGGAGAATCATAATGCTTTAACAGCCTACATTTACTTACTCACCCTTTACCCTCAACAATAGCACCGCCGAGTATTTAGGGCTCACTGCTCCACATTTGACAAGGCTGACTTGGAACTGTTTTAGCTAAATGGTCATCTGAGTAATGTTTTGTAATAGCTTGTTTATTTGTGTCAGGCTGTTAGAGCGGCTCACTGGATGATGCTGATGAATGAGGCTCAGTGGAGAAATGGAGGCTCAGCTTTTATACATCATGGTGTTTTTTTTTCTGCAGCTATCAGCTACAGTCAGCTATCAATACAATAGCAATCTACCCCTCCGCAGCTCCGACATTGATTATCGGTCAGTTATCCATTGCTTCTGCCTGCCACACAGCCTTGGAGATGAAGTTGCGTGTAACCGAAGATTTGACCATCGTTCACTCGCCTCCCTGTAGGCCCCCCTCACACATGCACTTAAATCTCATTTAAGGGAGTTATTGACGTGGCCTGTCTGCTGTAGTCTGTAGGTTAGCTTCCAGGGAGGAGGTTGAACTTCTCACTCAGAAGTAATTGACCTTTTTTCTGCAATGGCAGCATTAGGCCTGATCAATACTAAGCATGCAGGGTGTGCTATTCTCTCTTCTCTCTCTAAACTAGATTTAACCTAGATTTAATTTAGAGCACAGAGGTTCTGTGTTTTAGATTTTCATAGATGATTTGACAAAAAATAAACACTTAGCCCCATTACTGATCATTTAAAGCAACCTGCCTCCTGCCCAGAAGACTCATATTTGACATATCTTATACATGGAGATGCCTTGTAGCACAGTCTGAAGAATATCCGTTGTGGTTGAAATGTATCGCAGGTTTTGTGTGCCTTTGCAAATGTACCACACTTTCTAAACGCATTGTTATCGTGTGTACCGGTACTTCAGTAAATATCCTTTCACAAGGACAATCTTTTTGTTCTATTTTGTGCTACAGGGGAGCAATGTGATGGAGGACCAGGACCTGAGAGAGATTGGGATCACAGACCCGAGCCACAGAAGGAAGATCCTGCATGCAGCTCGTTCCTTACCCAAGGTGACCAATCCTCTACTCCTACTTCCACCAGCATCCTCAGCATAACAAGGGCTGATGTACAGTGTGTCACATTGCCACTGCTGTTAGATCATGAGGTGCTAGTCTTCCATTAATGGCTAGGCAGTACAATAAATCTGATCTGTAGTCTGTTCCACACTCAGAATGGTGTACTGATATGTTGGTCACTAGTATGGGCTCAGTGTATTCACTTCCCTCAACTGACCAGGCAGGATGATGGATTCATAGTCAGTACAGAAGGCCAACATTGTCCTGTAGCCATCAAAGTATCAGTGGGTGACTTCATCCTCCCCTACAGGTGAAAGCACTGGGCTGTGATGGCAGCAGCTCCCTGTCCTCCTGGCTGGACATCCTGGGCCTGCAGGAGTACTTGCATAACTTCCTGGCCAGTGGCTACCGCACTCTGGACTGTGTGAAAAACCTGTGGGAACTGGAGATTGTCAATGTGAGTCAAAGTGTCATGCCTTATGGGGGACTGGAGGGTGAAACTAGTGTTTGAGTGCTCGTCCACTTGATCACCCGATAATTTCCTCTTTCCTCCAGGTGCTGAAGATCACCCTGCTTGGACACAGGAAACGCATCATTGCCTCCTTAGCAGAGAGGCCCTATGAGGAGCCTCCTGTCAAGCCTCCTCGTTTGTCCCAGATCAGGGTGAGGTCCCAGAGACTCCCGCACCACTTGGCCAAAGATTGTTTTAGAAGATTGATCACTCAATAGTAAAACACTGGCCCCCCCTTTTATGCGGTCTGCAAAAGAGTCCTAACTACAGACAACACACAGTTGCACACACAACACATATCTGCAACAGTAGGCCATATCTCAGACCTGTCCATGAACACCAAATCACTGAGAGCAGATTATGGTCTGCCACGCTTCAAGATGACAATTGAGGTGCCCAGAAATAGTGGCTGAGTCACCGCTCCCTGCTTTTTCCTCCTTTCATCCTTGGCCCTGTTAGTTTTCACAAATCATTTATTTATCTAGTGCTTTGACTGTCAAAATTGTTGTTTTTTTGTTTTTCACAGAAAGATAAATAACAAAATAGCCAGAAGTTACCATTGTTTCTATCACTCATGGTGACAATCCTAATGTGTTCCTGACTGTCTCTCCAGTGTCATGACCTGCCGGGATCCCAGACCTCCTCTCCCCTTAGTCATATGGAGTCCTACACAGGCCGCTCGATGGACCCCCTGCTGCCACTCGGGGAGCCGGGGAGGAAGAAGGCACCGGATCCCGACTATGACATTGCCCAAAGAGTCCGTAGTGAACGGCACAGATCTCATGTACGTGGTTATTCTGGATCTGTCACTTCAGCAAGACATCTTCCAATATATTTTAAGTGTGTTTGTGTTTTTCCAACTATGACCTTTACCAATCAGCCACACAAAAACAAACGTTTTTCAGACAAGTCGATGATGAAGGCCTTAACAGGTTGAAGTGTGACCCAGTAATTGAAAATGGATTGCTTTGTCTTTGCCAGCACCAGTGAGAAAGATGGGTGTGCTTACAGGCTTTTTGGATTTCTTTTCCAATGTTTGTCAATTATGTCCCTGACAGGAACGGTATGAAGAACGGCACAGAGAGCCTCGTCTGACCCTGCGGCCCCCCAGCCTAGCAGCACCATATGCCCCAGTCCAGAACTGGCATCACCAACCTGAGAAACTCATCTTTGAATCCTGCGGCTACGAGGCCAATGTAAGTTTACACCTCATGTACTCATGCATTGAATGTATTTGCCTCTGATTACTTTATTTATCTCTGATTGAGTTGTTTCCCTCTCCTATCCCCTTGCAGTACCTCGGCTCTATGCTTATCAAGGATCTACGGGGTACTGAGTCCACCCAGGACGCCTGTGCCAAAATGAGGGTAGGCTGCACTTCTGCCTCTGTATCCTCAGTGGACTATTATGCACTATACTGAGCTAAAAGTAACCAGACTCATCTCCTTTCTGTCTGCTTTGTTCTTTTGTCCTCCAGAGGTCAACAGAGCAGATGAGAAAAGTCCCAACCATCGTCCTCTCGATCACCTACAAGGGGGTGAAGTTTATTGATGCGACCAATAAGGTTAGCTACCCACACTCTGATGTGAAGGTTGAGTGTTGAACCTGTGTCGCTCCGTGTCTTGAGTGTGTTGAACACAGAGTGTAAATACATCTTCATAAGGGGACAGCCCATAGGGCGTACCTGTGTGTGAGGCTCGGTGTCAACTGCCTCCTTCACGGGATGGACCGGATCAGCATACCATAATATTTTCAGGTCTTGTGGTATGACGTCATACCTCTCACACCCAGACTCAGTTCCTTCTCTCTTATTGTAAATGCCGTGCCTCTATGTGTCAGACCTGTCCATACTTGTATTTCCTGACAGGGAACAAGTCTGTTCATGCTGACATTATTAAAAATGACTTTGAAGGGCTGTCTCGGTTGTGAAACCCAGCTCATACCTCACTGTCATAACTTTCAGAACTGTTAGCTTTCAAAACTCATTGTTTTTTTTTGGCCGCCCAAATATTAACATTGTATGGCTAAAAAAACGACTGTTGTTATTTACAGCCTATACACCGAATGTCCCATTACTTATCAGTCATTCATGTCTTTGTTCTCGGTACAGAACATTATTGCAGAACATGAGATCCGTAACATCTCGTGTGCAGCCCAGGACCCAGACGACTTGTGTACATTTGCCTACATCACCAAGGACCTGCAGACCAGCCACCACTACTGCCACGTGTTCAGCACAGTAGACGTGGTAAGGATGTCTAGCTATTGTATGTATCCTGTACCCCGCCGATCACAAGGTTGGCGGTTCGATCCCCAGCTCCTCCTGTCCACATGTCGAAGTGTCCTTGGGCAAGACACTGAACCCTGAATTGCTCCCGATGGTCAGGCTAGCACTGCATGGTAGCTCACTGCCATCGGTGTGTGTGTGTGTGTGTGTGAATGGGTGAATGAGAGGCATACATTGTAAAGCGCTTTGAATAAAAGTGCTATATAAATGCAGTCCATTTACTTGTGCTGTCCTAACATAACCTGCAAAACCTTTTACGATGCCCGTCCTCTCGTGTCCTCTCCCCCGTCCTCATCTCCCATACTAGTGGCTCTAATAGTCTGAGGAGATGTGACAGCCTGCACTGCATCATGTCTGTTATCTCTAGACTACTCTATCTCTTTGAGGTTTCACGCTTCAGTGGGGGTTGATTGCCTCTTTGTAGAGAGAGTGCTACTCTGTGGCCATGATAACTAGCCCTCCATTCCCTACACTGCCCCGACCCCCCGAGATCTGATGATTGGGAGGCTCAGTCCAGTGTGCCACAGTAGTTCTTCCTGTGAGTAGCTCTGATGTCCTCTATGGGGTGAAGGGGTTGCCCCCAGCAGTACGTAGGCTGATAGCCATCAGAGGTGAGGGAGGATAATGGCCCTGAGATGTGATCAGTTATTTTAAACTGTATTGACCATCCTGCTGCAATCAGCCTCCACCAGACACTATAGTCTCATTCCACACCTCACAATGGCGGAGAGCAGAGCTGATCACATCTAGCACAGTCGCCGGGACACGTGAGGGTGTTCACTAAACAGAGGCGATTTCAGAGTGCTGTGTTGTGTTCCTGTTCAGATGATGCCATGTTGAGATAAAGGGTCCATCCGTATGATGCTTTGTCATCCTCCCATGGTGTGTAGTGCAGGAGAGAGAAAGACTGGAGGGAGAGAGAGAGAGAGAGAGAGAGAGCTTAATCTGTATGGCTGGACGATCTGAGGAAGACATTGAAAACATAGCCCAGTTTCACCACCTTTTATCTTTGCCTTAACAAATCAAGGAACCTCAAAGCTGCCAGGGTAAAGTGGGAAGCAGCAGCAGCATTGATAGTGTACTCCAGCCGGTGTATGCAGTCAGGGCACTGAGGAAGCATCTTGCTGCTGCACAATACTTACTAGTCTACTGGCACTTATCCTAGTGATGCGATTTTGTTTTAAAAAGTTGTGCAGACAAAGGAAACTGCTGACTGGCACAATTTTGGTGTCTGCCCGCTGAGCTGCAACCCTGGATCCTGTGTTTCAGTTTGTTGAGAAAGGGAGTGTGGCTGTAAGGACGTCTCTTGTAAAGGCATGCTCTGGTGATACATGTAGCGTTGCTGTGAAATGTAGAGCTGAATATGACTTTTTTGCTTTCTGCACTTGATGCAGTGTAGATTGGTGACTGGAACTGTGTGCTGGTAGAATTCACTGCATCTGTGTGAGCCTGGTATTCAGCTGCACTGATGCATGTCTGACCAGAATACTTATCCTGCTTCTTCCCCCTGTCTGACAGAACCTGACCTATGAGATTATATTGACGCTGGGGCAGGCGTTTGAGGTAGCCTATCAGCTGGCTCTCCAGGCCCAGAGGACCAAGCAGCACCAGAACGTCCCAGTGGGACCTGGGTCAGAGGTCATTGAGACCAAGTCCAGCCGACCAGTACCCAAACCGCGAGGCAGTGTGCGAAAATCAGGGGTGAGTTGGACATGAACCATGGCATAGACACCATATACTTACATAGGCCACACAAATATAAGTAACAGTGAAGGGTTTCTTTGCATGATTGCCTCATAACGCAGGGAGGCTCTACCATCTGAAAAACATCTACTCTTACAGAATGATTGCTGGCATACAAGTGAAGCATATTATGCTTTACTGTTAAGGTTAATGAGTCATTTTCACACCTTTGCTTACATAATAGTTGTGTATTAGGGGGATATTGACTGAAGGAACAGCCAGGAGTATCCAAAATGGATACATAGTTTACTGGAATGACACCCTCAGATGTATTAGTTTGATTTTAGACGCACAACAGGCTTCAAACATTTCACATTATTATGATGACACTGTGCTGGTCTTCATCTAGCCATTAGCATCAATCCATTAAGAGACCACTTGTGCTGAATATTATTGAGATAATGACAGCTCTGGGACCAGCCACACATCTGCTGTCACATGTTAACCAACTTGTTTGAATGTGACTCCACGTCTCCTTTCACTCCTTCACTGTCTGCCTTTGCTCCTCTCACCTCTGTGTATTTGGATAGCCCCCCTATCTCACACTGCTCAAATCTCTGTGTCGATTTCTCTCACTTTTTTTCCTCATGCTGTCTGTTTCCCTTCCTTTTTATCTCTCTCTCGCTCTCTCCTGGCGATGTTTATCTCTCCCAGGACTCTCCTCCTCCCGACAGTTGCTGTTACTGTTACACCTGCACTACCCACCGTCCCTCCTTCCTCCCGCTGCACTCTGCCAGCCCTGCCGCCCAGGTGCTGCCTTCCCATCCTCGTCTCCTCCTTGCCCATCCTCATCCTCTCACACTTTGCTCCTCTTTTCTTCCCACCTGTTGTCCTCCCCCGTTTCCTTTCGTTTCCCCTTACTGCCCCGAAACCCCAGAATCCTGCTTTTTACTTTTACTTGTCTATTTTTTGTGACTCTTGCATTGCTGTTATTTTGAGTTTTACTGCATCCTGAAGTTAGGGCTGTGGTTTGAAAATATATGGGCTACACTTTCCGATATCCTCATGTGGACTGATAGGTGCTTTGAAACCTGAAGTTACATTTGACTCAGGTGCCCCCTAGTGGTATGAGCATGACAATTGAAATCACACGAGTTGATGTTGTGGCTCCTTTTCCTAAATGCTTCAGACTGAATACTACTGACCAAAACTGCTTTTCAAATGAGTTAGTTACTACCCCAAGCCAACTCCTGTCAAGAGGCCTCGACTGCATGCATCATCTGATGACCCTCTGTCTGTCTCTACAGGGGGACCCTGTGGACCAGGAGGGGGATTCTCAGTCACAGGGCAGCGCCACATGGCTCGTGGACCCCAAGGACTCCAAGCGCACTATCAGCACTAAGTACGAGACCACCATATTCTGAGTGGACCTCTCTTCCTCCTGACCTCTCAACCCGGGCCTGCTCTGACCTACCTGTGCTACTCCTCTCCTTTTCCTCCCTCCTGTGTGCCTTTCACTGTGACTCTGCCTCTCTGTGGGCTGGACCCCTGTCTCTACCTGTCCTCCCATCTTCACACTGTCCTCTGTTGCTGGTGGACCTGCTGATACAATAATCACCTTTCCTCCCTAACCTGCCACTTTCAGCCATCAACTGTGTCATCGCCTGTGGCTGCAGCCTCTTCTGACAATAACACAATCTGTGACAGTTCACCGGGTTTCACTGCCCGCTGCTCCTTCCTTATGCTAAACCACCACCACCTCTAGGCTTTTCCAGGTTAAGTGTGACCACTCCCTCTTATAGCGAACATCAATTCTCTAATTGCTGTTATCCATTCACACTACCTACCCTAAACTGTCCCTCACTGTTACTCACTTTTAGTCTCTGTACTGGTAAAGGATCATTTCGGTTATTTTCAGCCTGGGCCTTATTTTCCTAGTTGTTGCCATCGTGCCAATCAATTCTGATCAAAATGTCATCAATTAGTTCACTGTAGAGCTCTACGGATCTCGCAGTTTGCAAGGAGTGCTGCTCTCCGATAGGGCCAATGGAAACTCAAATAGTCAAACCCAAAAAGCGACTAAAACGTGCCCTTTTAACACAGTAACACATTGCAGTTACACATCTTTAAATAGCTGCAATTGAACCAATATCACATTTCAATTATAATAGTCCATTTAATAGTTCTTGGCAGTGCTCACACACTTGCTGCACATTTTAGGTTTGACTGTTTCTGTTGGCCCTGTTAGTTAGTGCTGGGAGCAGTGCAGACTGAGGGGTATATGGAGCTCTAAAGTGAAGTCATTTACTGAATTTAGATCAGATGGAATGAATTGATTGGCATAATGGCAAAAAAACTGAGACTATAAGGCCCAGGTTGAAAATAACCTGAATTATCCTTTAACCCTGTAAGCCTTCCATACTCACAATTGTCACAGTATTTCTTTCCTCACACCTGCCCCACTACTTTTTTCTTATTGCTCACACCTTTTGCTCTTCTTTTCTTGGTGCTTTTCCTGCTCCATTAGGAGACGGCCACTCTGAAGCTTTTTGTTCTGATCTTTCAACTCCTGACTCCAGTGTTGAGAAAACCAATCCGATTTACCAGAGCCGAGGAAGGACATGTTTCCTGAGGAAACTGTGAAGCTGGTCCCATTATTCTATGCATCAGTTGGACATAAGCAAACTGTCTCTGTGTAGTCGGATGCCAAACGTGGATCAGGCCAAATTCAGGCCCACCTGTGGGTGTAATAGAATTAACACAGGATTAACAGGGGGCTCACTGTTGGCTCTCTGTTTGAAGTTGTGCTGCCAAAGGAGACAACATGCTAGCACTGTGATAGGGGTCCGTTTGGAGCTAATGAAGCGAGCTTTACCAGACTTGCTGGTGGGGAACAGTGGAATAGAGTAGGGCACAGAAGCTCACATGGGGAGAACAGTGGACTGCATGTGAGAAGTCCTCACTGTTCCAGAAACTGTCCGAGACTCCTCTGGCTACCAATCAGAGAACCAGGACTAAACCTGATGCATCATCTGGCGTGTACTATAGCTAAGCACTTTTGTAAATTCCCAAGTATGTAAGAATAAGTGCATCTTCTCTGTCCTTTCTTTTTTCTTTTCACAACAAATGCCTTCTGTGTGTTCATTCTGTTATCAATGCCTTTTGTTTTGCAACTCACTCCAAGTTAATATTTTACTGCTGTCAGCGAAGAGAGTTAATGATTATAGGGAATGATCCATCACTCTGTCTATGGCCATTTGTTCAGTGTATTTTTACTTTATTTTAACCTTGCTGCTTTGTGTGCATGTGTCTGTGTCCCTCCCCTATAGCTGAACACTGTGGCCACTCCCAGCCAGTATGAAAGGACAGGGATGACCCATGTTGCATGATGGGTAGGATGTTTTGTTGGAAAAGCGACCTGCTTCCCATGCAGCAGATCACATCACCACTTGGATCATGCTTCCAGCACATCACACCACAGTATACTACAGGAGAGAATGGGCCTGGAGACGAACAGACTTAAGGCTTTCATCCACAGGCCTCTACCTCTCCTGCATCATTTCTGATCCATCCATCTGACCTGACCAACTTCATCAGTCCACATACATTCACGCACCTTACCAACACCTCCATTCAGCATCCTCTCCATGTCTCCAAGTCATGATGGATGCTCCATGCAGTCTTTGGATTTATTAAAGAGTCAAATGTGTTTGTTATGCTACTATATATCCATTCCATCAGACATGAATTGTTGCCTCTTTACAGCTACTAGTCAAACAGGCCTTTCCCATACACCTTTCCTCATTGAGGGCTATGCTAGCTAATGTTTACTCTTTCAGGAGATTTGCCAACAGGTCTCAGTGCAGAACTTCTGTTTAATGGGAAAGTGACTGAGACAATGGAACCTGGGATTTAGTTTTCCTGGTATGATACACTCATAAGGGTACAACTGGGCAGGAAATGAATTCAGTGTGGGTCACAGAGCTCACAGGTACGCTCCTTCCTGGCTTGTCTGGTATCCAAACAGTGTAGCGTCTCTCCGTGACCATTATTTTCTCATCCACAACATATAACTGTGATAATCAATATAATCTTGCATGGGAGGGATTCTCTAACCAAATTCAAAGGACTGAGGGCAGAGACTCTGAGGCTGCAGAGATAGTTTTAATATAACCCGGGGGGGTGGCTTTTATTTGATTCAAGTTGTTTATTTTTTGTATGTTTTAACTGTTTTATAGGACAGTGATGTGTCCTAATGCTGGAACTGGATCAGGTGTGGTTAACTGCAATTTTCTTCCTCACAGCTCTTTGTTCAGTTGCTCTAGATCATTTGTTCACCAAACCTGCCATGCAGGCTGGTTATTTTAGCTGCAGAACACAATAGGACACAGCATGTTTCCCCTATCTAACTCCCAGTATGTTGACTGTTAATGGTACTCTTAATCAGCTCATGTGTATATGGGTACATAGTCAGGTCATTATGATTAAACTATTGTCTATGTGGTATGCTGTCAGGCCAGTACGCTAACTCTATGGTACACTGTCTTCAGCTAGTTGGTGTCGGCCATCAGCCTGGTCCCATTCAGCTTTTGCACATTGCTAAGGATGAGGAGAGGTATTTCGGGACTAATCTGATGATAATGATGATGACTATGATGAGAATGATATTGTATATGAATCTAGTGGTCTGTATTTTGATACTTGAATGATTTTTCTTTTATAGATATCTATATATATGTATATGTATGTATGTACGTATGTAATTTTTTGACACATTTGTCAAAAGAGAGAAAAGGACTATGTCTTATAAAGTTAAACATATCATGAATAAATACCCTGTGATTAAAAAAAAAAAAAAAAAAAGACTAAGAAAACAATTACTCAGAAGAGGGACCTCACTACAGAAAAAAAGATTGTAAATAATCTTGGGCTTCCAGACTTTTTTATGATCATTATTTTTCATAATTGTACAACTAATAAATGGCGCAATTAGCATTAGTGCTCATTTTGACTCTTTTTTTGGTTTTTCCATTCACATTTATTGTTTGATGTTATGATTGTAATGTTTTTAGTCATAGACCCAAATTTACTACATTTTCTTTCAAATTTCAACAACGTACAGTTTTACCGCACTGGAGCTTAGGGAACACTATATTGATGCCTTCTCAGATCGTCCCAGTTTTTGACTCATTCAGAGGTGTGGCAGACTGGGCTATGTGCCACAGAAAAACTGTGGAAAAGACTACATCCCCCAGCTGACAACATCTTGCCCCAGCTGAGGGACATTACTAATCAGCCAGGTGGGAGCATCACCAAAAAGGACTTAGGAGTCTTAGGAGTCCAAGAGAGGAGACCATTCAAAGAGGCTGCTGAAGGGTCTCATACACATTTTGATTTCTAAGTTGTATTTGAGGTTAACAATTAAAGGTGAGTGTTTTGTGTGACTTGCCTGAAGCGTGATCTGTGCCAGAAAACTGCCCTCAGATTGGGTTTATGACACCTGACACCCTGAGGTGCCACATATGGTGGAAAATGCAGCCACGCTGATCATCACAGTTGTAAAATGGAGTTGTTAAAATGGAAGACACCAAATGGCGAGGTTGGGGGGCTCCTTGTTGCTACGGAAAGGAATCAGGCAGCCCTCCAGTAACAGGTTGGAGCAGGCGCTCCCCAAACCAAAAGGCCTGTTGTTGCTATGTGGTGGCAGGCATGACTCAACAGAGGAAAACTATTAAAACATGTACTAATCTCAGGTCCAAGCACCTCATCTTTAGATTCCGAATCTGTTGAATGTAGGAGTTAATATTGGCCTCTCCCGTACCATCCAAACCAGTCTGTCATGGAAGAAAGATCCAACTGTGAGTAATTCATTGTTGTTCAGGCTACTTTTATGGCTGGTGGGGCAATGACTATCCGCATTCATTCATTTCCATAGATGTACAACAGACGTCAAAGGCTCAGCCCCATTCCTGACGTGTGTATGCTTACAGTAAAATAGAATCCTGTTCATATGAAGAAGTTCATTCCAAAATAATATCCACCGTTTTTAAAAACTGACACCTTTTTAAATATTAACAAATGATTAAAAACAAATTATATTAGTGTGACACAAAGGATTGTGGGCAAATTCTAAACTATATCTTTTTAAAGATACTGAATGATGAACTTCATGCCATGGCATTTTTCACCCTCCTCCTGAACACAGACAGACAGAGACACACACACACACACACACTCATACTCAATAGTTTGATTGTAGGATGATGTAGAAATAGTCTTCATGTCACTTAGGCTGGGATTGTATTATTTATCCATATACTTTACAAGGAAGTCTCATAACATGACTTGCACTTGACTTGAAAAAGTAGTCATCTGTTATGACGATGGGAAACATAATTATCTCGATGGGGAATTTTTGTACTCATAAAATTAAATTTTCATAATTGA
>CABFOQ010001753.1:0-10560 GCA_900660455.1 Gephyroberyx darwinii | reverse complement strand
ACAGTGCAGCAAGCAGCGGCCGGAGAGCGCTGCGGTGCTCTCATGGACTGAGCTCTGAAAACAGCCGCACGGATTACCCGAAGAATAATATCTCTTTCAACTCCTCTCTGGTGAGTTGCACAGCAGGACGTAATTGTGCTTGAGCGGCCAGTTTTGTTACAGTTTTTATTCAGAGATGTAGCGGAGGGTAAACCCATCAGTTTAGTCACGTTTTAGATTGCTGAATATAGGTTAATTGACATTATTGACAATATTCATTAAGTGACAAATTATTTTACCTCGTGCAGTAGAGACTACATGAGTCTACATGACTTAGGTAGACCCTCCTGAACAGATTTTATCACCCTGTGTGAGTTATGGGGCGGGCGAGGAGACATGGTCCCTAGAGACAGGAAGTAGCACTAAAAATACTAGAAATGATCCCACATATAACACACTAGCCAATGGCATGTTACAAGAATACTTAATGAAAGCTTATGCCTTGTGAAAGACACATTGATCACGATTGTTTAATCTGTCTCTTTAATATATATTATGTTGTGGCTTAATAGGGTAGTGTTGACTAGACAGTGAGTTAGGATAGTGAACATGAACTATTGGACATGAACTATTGCCACTGACATTCTTATTAGAAAAGAAAGGACAGAGTGCCAAGCTAAACATTAATGGGATAATTCTAGCAGACTGTTGAGGCTGAGTTGCACAACATGGTATTCACCATGAACCTTTGTTTACTGTTAATCATTAAACCAGTTCTCTCTGGTCTCACCACATTTCTCACATCATTTATGAACGCTAGAATTTGCTATAGACTCTAAATGATTCTAATCATATTCCTGGGTTTGGTATTCTGGCTCAAACTGTTTCGCTGTCCAGACAGTGAACATATTAATGGAATTGATCCTCCCCTTTATATTTATTAGAATGCAGTTGGTTCATATTACACATGCTGAGTTGTAATTCAGCTGGAACAAAGAGTTGCATCAGAGAGCACTTGGCTGATTTAAGAGTTGTCTTTAAGAGATGGAAGCAAGCAAAGTGACATTCCAGTCACTATTAAATCTTGACTCAGCGTTGGGTGTAGTGAGATTTCCCACTGCTGCCCCACAGGTGTGTAGCCTAACACAGGTTTGGGAGGTGTTATTGTTGGCTCACGCTCTGCTGTACTGCCTGACCAAATGGGAGAGACAGTAATTAACAACTATTTAGGCCATCATGGGGGAGCCAATGGATGTTTTGTCAACCAACTTGAAATCCCACTGATGTCTGTGGCTGATCAAGTTTTTCCCATTTGTCCTCACCATGTCTTCTTGTCAACAGGCCCATATTGTCATGGCTCGTTGCCAAAACAGTCAACAGAATATGGGAGATCTCAGAAGCAAAGGACAGTTCTGATTTCCAGTTCAGGTGACACTCTTGGGCCTTGCACTAAAGTAGATTACTACGATACTCATAATAATATATGGACACATGTTCAATTTGGGACCAATTCATCCATATCTGACTGAGTGGTACAATAAAATGAGAGGGGGTGTTCTATCATTGGAAACCAGTGGTTTGACCTTGGGGGAATGATCTGTTTTGCCATTGAGATCTGGTATTTTTAAAATTACACTGATTGGCCCAAGGGAGGCTGTATGAATTAACTAAAAGCTTTGAACAAGCATATCTCCTTCCTTGTTCAAGCTGTCTTAAAATGTAAATGCAATTTGTTGCGAGAAACCACTTAGAGGCTGCTCCCTTTACATTTTCCAGAAAGATTTCAGTTGTCTCTCACTGGCTGAGGGTGGCACATTATTTGTGGTCAACATTACTGAATGAATGTGCTAGATGTGGTCAGTGTTCAAGGAACGTCATGCCCCACTAATTACTATGATAAGCCTATATTTTGCAACCTTTTATGAGGTATTAGGTTTGGTGATATCAAGCCATTGTACAGATGCTTGTTTGAAGAAGATTATTGCACTGACTAATGAAGGAAAACCAATTTTATTCTGATGCTCCTATGTGTAATCAAATGATTCCTGGATAAGAGAACAATAAAGTAAGCTGCACTGACACACCTGAACCTGATTATGCAGCTGTAGCTATGCCACAAATAAGCATAAGAGGTTATAAAAACCTTTTGCATGGGCTGTATTGTAGGTGTGACCTATTTAGCCAACATCCACAATATAATGTAAACCCCAGTTGATCAAATATCATCCCTTCTTGTCTTTTAACAATCGTTGGTGGTATTTGCTACTAGCACTAACTAATAACTTAATGGCCTTGAATGGAGAGCTTAAAGAGGTAAGTATTTGGCTTTAAGGGCCCCTTGCTGGGAACTAATGATAGACTCCTCTTCATTTCTAAGTCAGGCTTTTGAAAAAACCTCTCCTTGAATCCCTTCAGTGGATAAGAAAAATGGCATGCTAAATGGAGAACCAGTAATAATCCTTTGGGTATTTGGCTGGCTTTCCTCATGCCTGACCTGTTGGCAGTAATAGAATTAGGACAATAGGCAGTTTTGTCTGCACAAACACAAATAAGCCGTGTACTGAAACATGACACCACATATCAAATGTCATTACACAAATGATGCATGACATGTATGCCTAATCATGTACAAATCATGTACAAAGATTAAATGGCATTTGGTAGGTAGGTAAGTAGGTACTTTATTGATCCCGGGGGGAAATTTCTTTGTTATAGCAGCCAGACATAGAATAACACAAGAAAAAGAGAAATAGAATGAAAAATAAAAAACTACAGTGGAAATAATAAAATAACAATGACGAATTAAAAATATGAAAAGCTGTACAAAGTTATGCAAGTGCAGTGCAAATGTCAAACGATTTACAAAAAGTGAAATGTGCAAAAAGTGAGTGTGCAGTTCAAAATATATCTTCAACTCATGTTTACCATCATATGCTATCACTCTTTAAGATCAAGATTTAAGATCAAAATTTGTCTGAAATTGAAGAAAATGTCTTCAGTAAAATAAAGGTAAATCTTGTGGAGATAGAGGAGCCACAGGTGGGAATGTAAGCTGACTCCCGTTAGCCCTTTTCTTCTGTTCTTAAGTCTTTCCCATCTTTTCAGGTGCTTACTCAGACTGGTGATATTTACATCATCAAAAGAGGAACCCAAAGCCCAGGTCCTGCCCTCATCCTTTTCCTTGTGCAATGCCGAAGAGTGACACGTGGCCAGGCGGCGTTGCCATGGAATCCTTGAGCAATATGGACAGTGCTGGGAGCTGTGACAGTGCAATCAGCATGAACTCTGGCTTTGTAGGTGTTGCTATATCCTCATCTTAGACTTATGTGCCACTGACTTAGATGCTTATTTATTCTTTATAACACAACTATTGGCTCACTTTACTATTAGGCTGCTTGCTTTCTTCTGGCACTGTATGTCCTGTCTATAAATAAATACCTTGTGTTGTAAATTCTTTCTCCAGTGATTGAGACAGTAATGAAAAGAACAGGGATGGCAGCATTTGGTTGTTTATACAGTGGTCTGTATGCAAAGATACTGTCAATAGGACAAGGCTGATTATTACCTACCTACCTGATGCGAACTTGGTTCAAGGTGAGATATTCCCATGTTTGTTCAGGCAAGAGGCCTCCAAGGGGTTTCAGTGAGAGTTGAGCATTCTTTAAAGATCAGGGCAGAGAAGATCCTGAAGCTGTCCACAGCTTCCTCTGGTCCTCTGAAATGAATTATTTTCGCAGGCCAATATAGAATGAAAGATGGCCAGGAGCAGAACAGGAGCTGTGTAATTTGTCATTCCATCGCTGCTGTGTGAACTGTAAACAACCTTGACCCATTCTTCTTTTCCTGTCTCCCATGGCCACATTTTGAGTTGAATGGAGGAGATATTGTTGGAGAGCTGATGAATTTAAACTCAACTCAGACAAAATGCTGTATGTTGGCAATATATTTTACAGTATGTTATTTTTATGGCACAGAGTGAAGACAATCTGGAACACCTATCTGCAGAAGAGAAGGCATGTCTCATGTATCTGGAGGAAACAATTGAGGCTCTGAACGTGCAGGAGGACAGTGGCTTGTCCGGTGATAAGCCAGTTTCTGGCCAGTCGGCAACAAAAATGACCCAGATCAGAGTAGATGGTAAATACCGTGGCCACTCCTCAACATAGTTTGAATGCCTTTGCAATTCAGTAGACTGTTTTTCATGTTTTTTATCTCATACCTACACATTGTAGACTAAATTAAACAACTCCAATAGTTATGCTTTTGTTTCTTAGATGTTTCCAGTTTCAATCATGAGTCTGGAGGAGACCAGAAGTCATTTCTCAGTTATGGAGTGCCGACACCACTTCTCCTGGCCAATGGCGTCGCTAGTCTCCCACTCAGAACACCAGCAGGCATAACTGAACCCAAAACACCTGAGGTACCAACGGAGCCTGCAACCAAAGCATTAACCATTGAATACAAAGCTGAACAGCAAACTCTAAATCAAGCCTCTGAACCACAAACCACTGTGGATGCCAGTGACTCCAAACCTGCACTGGCCACCAACACAAAAGATCTGGAAATGTCTATAAACTTCAAGACTCAACCAGAAGCTCCAGTCACTGATTCCAAATGCCCCCTATCAGTTACTCAAACTGAAATGTTGCCCACTGATGGAGATAACACTCGTAAGAGTGTCCCTACAAATACCAAGCTCTGCCAAGGTCATTCCATTGAGGCCTCTGAGATGGATCTAGGTCTGATCCCTCCTCCCTCAGACTTTATGGATGAGCCAAAGACTCATCCAGAGCCAGAAGAAGAGAAAGAGCGTCCTCTATCTGCAGGGACAGAGGGTTTCTTGCATAGCTCCGTGAAAAAACCTCCTGTGAGTTCCATTGTAACCCAAGATTCTCCCTCCAAGCCCCCATTTGAAGTCCCTGTCAGCACCAATGCACCAGCCACCACTTCTGGAGCCCTACCCAGCCCTCTTCCTGAGGCTGCTGAGCCCAGAAGCCCACCTGCTGTGGCCCCTAAACCTAAGAAGCTTCCTTCCAACATCATCCTGAAGTCCCACAAGGCCTCAGTAGCAGGTTCTGATGGTAACTTGGGACACTCTGTCTCTGCTACTGGTGACAGGTTGGTGTTGGACCCCCAGCGGGTGCGCATGGAGGCCCTCCGAAAGCTTGGCCTACTGAAGAGTGATGAGACAGATTCAGGACCTGCCCTAAGCCCTAAAGTCTCACCCAAGTCTAGGAGGTCATGGGCATACCCCTCCTCTCCTATCGGCCCAGCAGCTCCCTGTATCCCTACACCACCCTCTACACCATCTCCTGTCCTAGTCAGTAGCCCAGCTCCTGCCTCTGCCCCTGTCCCTTCCTCAACTCCCACCACTATGCCACCGACAGTGACTTCCATAGCTGCAATCCAGGCTCCTAATATTCTCCCAGCCCCTGATGCTTTTAGTGACTCCATCAAATCTCTCCTATCACATACTGAACTGAGTAATATGCCTCCCCTTACCCCTCCTGTAGTGGCCAAACAGTCAACCCCACCCAGGGTCATTGGTGCCAAATCAGCCACCCTGGAGCGCTCTGGCATGGGTCTAGGTACCTATATGGATAGCCAAGAATTCAGTAAGGCTAGCCAGGGTGTCGGTGCTGAGCGTAGCCTCAGTCAGCTGCGTAACAATCGACCTCGACCTGTCTCCCTTGGCAGTGGGAAAGATTTTTCAAGTGGTAATGGAGAGGGTTTGCAGCCAGGCCAGCCCACCAGCAAAGGCCCAGACACAAGAAAGTCCCTGCCTGCCCCCACTGTTTCCCAGCACACTGGGGACTCCCAGATGCTGCCTCGATCTCATGGCATCAGTGTGTTGATCTGCCCTCGTGCAAAGAATGGAGAGAACCACCGCGAGGCTCTGAAGAAGCTGGGACTGCTCAGGGACTGACTCCGTGGAAGCAAATCCTGCACCTGTTCTTACTGCCATGGTCTCCCATGAGTTACTTTATTTAAAGGGACATACCTGAGATGGTAGCTTACATGATTGATGAAGAGCTTACTAAACATTCTGGAGGTTTCTGGAGTGCAACTATACATATTTATACCTTTCACATTTTTACTGCATTAAGCTGTTGTAACTAGAGACTACCTTGTATGAAGTGAATACCATGAATATCATACCCATAGTTACATGTAATTGTTAGTTGTACTGTACGATCATGTCATAGGTAGATCACTAAACTCTTCATAAAATTGGCAAGCAAGAACCTCATTGATGTTCATTGACTTTCTCATTGTAGCTTTGTTTTTTTGTAAAGTAAAGACTGTAACTTCTAGGAGACAATGATTCTATGTTATTTTCATGTGTAGACAATAGACTCGAGTCTTGCATTCTGCGGTATAAACCTCTTCTGCCTGTCTACTTTCCTAAATGAGTTATTCTTTGTTTCACTAACTGAAGGCAGGTTCTCCTCTTACTTCTCTTTTCCCTTACTTTAAAAGGCCACTATTGGTTATGGTTTCATTTCCTAAGTTCCCTTCTCATCGTCTTGCTTTGTTGACAATGGGAACTTAGCCAGTGCTTGCTTTTAATTTTCAGAGCTCTGAGTGGCCCTCTTACTCAATGCAATTTGTCAAATGAAAGGGCTTTGTTTAGGGACTGTCGGGTGTTGAGTAAATGAAAGATATAGAGAGTCCTGCATATCCAAAACAACTTGCTGTGGCTCAAAGCAGCACAAAGAGAGTGGCCAGTAGGCGATAAGAATCTGAAACATGTGGTTTGTATGGTTTCAGCAGTGATGCACCCGTCAAACCTCACTAGCATGTTACACAGCAGCTATGCGTAGTGCATTTATTATGGTCTGACAATATTGGTCTCTCAATTGTTAACATGAGAGCTGATAGAAGTATATAATATGGCTTCTTTAAGAGTGAAATAAAATAGCATTATTGTATAAAGAGGGTATTGTGTACATGTACATTTTTCTGAGCTGGAGTCCTTCAACATATCTAATTGCTTTTCTCTGTATTTTGTATGATCGGGAACTTTCACTACATCACTATATCACTACATAATGAATTTCTTTACTTTTCATAAGGCATTATCAGGCAAGTCACAGGTTCATTCTACTTGCCCTTTGGAATATGTGTTTTGTTCTCCCTTGGTTGCTTGTGTGATGTGAGAAACATGGGCCCTGATGTGTCATGTCAAATCCCATATTGAGACAACAGTCCCTGGCGCAGTTACAGCTTCAGCACCTTTATCTGATGTGATGGTGAGAGAACTTGTGCAACCTGTTTTCTCAGCTGCTGGTTAGGCCTTGTGTAACACCTTGACTCTCACTCATGATATAGTTCAGTCTTGGTGTGCATGACATTCTTGTGACATGCTGCATGCTTTTAGGGACATAGATTTGTTCTATTCTGTCATTTTAATTGTGTAAATCTTCTAAGGCCAGCTACTGCCATGTAAATTAATCTTAATTCACAAGACATTTCTCTAGATGGGTATTATATATTCTTTTAATCTACTGGCTGCAGTGGTTGGTACATATAAACATTCACTAGCCAAGACCATGCTTGCTTCAGATATCGATGTGCTTCAGTGAGATACTGCCTGATCTGATCTGATCTAATGATTATTAAATGCCTGTGTTATGTAATTGGGTTTAATACACAATGGGGTGTGGTGGCACAGGAATGTGTGTTGTCTCAGGAATGTGAGTCAGTGCCAAATGCCACTACATGAACCAGTGTTGTCTGTCTATGCCTACATGAACCCTGCCCAAACACCTGAAACACCACCAGAGTTTTTGATGTGTTTTATTGTCATCATCACACCTAGACCCACCCATTTCATCCATTATCCAATTTGCATTATCTATCCAGAATATCTGAGATAGAATTCCACTGTAATACCGTACAAAGCACCATATACTTTTCATATTTCCATATGGCAAGTAAACCACAGACCACTATCTGTCTTATAATATTAGCCATACCAAGAAACAAATAGATTTGAATTTTGTTTTGAATATTTTAGCTATGCCAGGTAAACTTAAGTTTTCTTGCCAGACTACTAAATCAGCCAAAACAAATGCACATCATGTGTAATAACAGATAAACAAGGCACTCCTCATGTTCTTTTCAATAGCCCAAAAAGATATTGAACTATTACTGAGCTCTAATGTCAGCTCAGCTCGAATCACCTAATGTACAGAGAAGCCACAAGAAGAGGAACCAGCTATGTGCTGTCAAACCAATACTGGGAAAACTGAGTGCTTTGTGCTCCTCTCTGGCATGTCAGTATGCTAGCTATCTTCCCCTCCACCACCTCTGTCTGTTGTCCCACTGCCAACAGACCTGACTGACAAGGACACAGTGACAGCTCCTGTCACTTTCACTGTCATCCTCTGAAGCGTCATAGCACAGCTGCTGCTAGAGCCGGCATTCATAAATCTGCGTACCATACCTTCCCTGTCTTGCACTAATACTAGAAAGAAGTAAGCCTGAATCTTCAGATGAAGTAGAAACAGGCTAGTGTTTTTATGACTTCTCTTTGGCCTTATCACACTCATTATCAGATGATGGCATATAAAGAGGCAAAGGCTACAATATTATGACATAATAGGTGTATTAAGCAAATATTATAAAGTGTTGCTGCTTGTCACTGATTTTATTTTTAAAAGCCTGTTTATGGTCTAATTATTTTGGAATAAAGAGATATCATTTACCCCTGCAAACACCCATTTAGCGTGCTACAGAAACATGTTGACCACTAGAGGGCAGTCCAGATTCATGCTGGACAGGTGTCTGTGCCTTCCAGTGCAACCACTAATAATGTGCAACTAGCCCTCCCGATTGTGGCGGAGACTGCTATGATGAACAGTTTTTAATAACGTATATACAGAAGCAGTTTTTTTCCACGCTTTATGTTGATTTATTTACTGCAGATGTGTTCACCCTCTTGCACGGAGAAAGATGATGAATTGACACATTTCTCCTTCACCTCACTTGGGTCTAAAATTAGTGTGAAAAATAATGCATGATAAATCTTTCTTGGCCACCTGTCACAAGTTACCTGCTATGGTAACTCACAGTTGTTTTTTGATGGCATAATATTTTCTTGATACGCCATGATCTATGAAACAGGATCAGCTGTGAATTTGATAAGGTCTCGCCAACCCCCTCTGTCATAAATCACTAAGGATCATATCAGCAGATAAATTGTTTTCAAAGAACATTAAACAGGATTAGGCTGCATATGATGTAGGTTTATTGGATTATTGGGGCTTTGTTGTTGACTACAATGACAACAAATAACAAAGACTGTTCTCTAGAAGATGCATTATCATCCATTCACCATCATGCAAGGCTAAGCAAGGGTAAATTGTCAGTCTAATGTTTCTCAGAGGCTAAAGTGCTCTTAGTTAAAGTCAGCATTTGCTTTCTGTGAAAGGGAACACATATGCTTTAACAGTTCTTGTTTTGGTGATAGCACTAGGCAAAAAATAAATTATATTGGGATTTGTATTTTACTAATGAAAGAATTTGGTTCAACTGAGCAATTGTTGAACCCTAGTATGTTCTATAAAGCTGGCTTTTGTAAGGGGAACAGGACCTGTTGCGTTGAGATTTTCTAAATTGAATTCTACAGACCTTCAGTGGGTCAGTCTGGGGAATGATAACTAATTTGTTTTGCAGCTTGAGAGGTTAGACTGGGCCTGACCCAGAGTGCTCCTAAGAGCCCGGCTTGGTCCTGAGCTACAGATTACATCTCTCTCAACAAAAATCACTTTGTCTCCTTCCTTTCAGAGGAAATGATTCAGGTCAGAGTATTAGCACAGAATGTAGAAACTGATGTGCTTGAAAGGTTTTGCTCATCAAAGTGTCAATATGAACCATAACCATAATCATCATGGTGCTGACCTAAATGTGCTTAGCATGGCTGATCCCGCAATGTTATATGAAGTTCAATATTTCAGTGGTTAATGGAAATACTTAATAAGATAGAATAAGGTGCATGAGCATGCCTAAACCCCCCAAGGTTTAGTATAATTTCAGTTACCTTTTCATACCCCTCCTGCACGCAGACAAAAGAGGCTGTGAACCTCCTTCAGGACATTCCCTACTCTCAGCAGCCCTGTGAGGGTTGGACTAGGTAGGCGTAAGTGCTGCACCATCAGGCTAGACAATGAGGTCATGGGACTTCCCCACGATCTCGGCCCTATTCTGTACTTACCTGCATACTTACTGTCTGTCTGAAAGAGGCTGCCAAACCCCCCTGCCTCTATGCAGATAGGAGATGATCATAGAGGATTATTGGAGACAAAGTGGCATAGAGCCACTGCTGAGTGTGCTGGGGTTTACGCACGCCCAGCCCAACTGTGTCATCAAAAGAGGTTACTCAAAATATACAGGTATTATCTCTCTTATGTGTCTGTGCGTCTGTGTGCACATGTGGGTGTGGGTGGGTGTGTGCATTTAGACAGACAGTGAGTACTGTAATTCAATTTTGTAATTTGATATGGGCTCATCAGGTAGGATTAAACTAAGGATCTTAACAGTTACATGTCTGTTTCACTATCTCATCTCATTTTACTT
>CABFOQ010001747.1:17771-48434 GCA_900660455.1 Gephyroberyx darwinii | reverse complement strand
CGGAGGCGGAGGCGGAGGCGGAGGCAGAGGCGGACGCAGGGGTCCACCTGACAAGTGATGAAATCTTAAATTTTGCACTATGTAACAATGACTATATAATAACATCCCCAATAAAACTCATCCAGTAGATGGCAGGCCTGGTTTATTGTTTATTCACATAATCTGAATTCAGTGATAAGATTTAGCACACATTTGTACACATCTTTTACGGTATAAGTGTAACCTACAAGGCCTCAGGCACTTCATTACTGTGTTTTTTGTAGACACTGTTCTCTTTAAGAGCCTCTTTTCTAAATGAACATGTGAAACGAGCTATTCACAGGGTGTGTGTGTGTGTGTGTGTGTGCTACTCTGACATTCTCGTCTACATTATCACAATCCTGGGAAGTTATCATAAACTTACCTCATGAAAATGTTGTAGCAGCGACTTCACTCACCACTTCAGATTGATTTTTTAATGGGTATGCTTCAGTTGACAACAAGGAACTAGACTACTAAATAAGCATGCAAACATCCATCACCCAGTTGCATCTATAGTTTTCACTATAATAGACACGCAACCAATTGGAAGTACCTCTAGTATGGCTAAAATGTTAGCGTTGTAATTGTCAGTTAACTTATAGACCTAGTATACACATGTGGTTACAGAAATTTCACCAAATGATTCCCATTACTGAATGATTAGATCATCATAAAATGTATTTTTGCTAATACCATATACTGTGTATTAAATTAAATTGTCACAACCCAAGCTCTGTTATTATTATGGGAAGAGGACAGATAGATAGATAGATAGATAGATAGATAGATAGAGAGAGAGAGAGAGAGAGAGAGAGAGAGAGAGATACTTTATTGATCCTCGGGGGGGAATTCTGGGGTTGCAGTAGCATAACAGTATCACAAAAAAATCAGTATGTATCAGTAAAAATAGTATGTATCCACAAACATAATAGCTTGCTCTTTTGCATCCAAGCTTTCAGTGTCAGTCCAGATGATCCAGGCTGGTTGCTGAGTCCATTAGCTCATCTTTAAACTGATCCAGGGCAGCTTTCATGGCAACCTGAACCACACAGCATGCCATTTCCAGCAGAAAGATTTCTCTTTTATCACACCCTTGCTCAGCATTTTCGTCAGCGTGCACCATCCTTACATAACAAGTGTCAATGTCACTCTTCAAAATAGGCCTTCGTTCAGTACCACCAGATTGCCCACCATCAGAGATGTCTAAATGCAAATCTTCCATGATCGCGTCATCATCTGTCACAACGGCCCCTGGTATTTTGCTTGCAGTTGAATCTATGTATTTCCCTGCAGAAGCATTCTGGCCAAATGCGTTCGAGTCGCTGCTAGTAGCACACAATCTGATCTGCTCTCCTAATATCGGATGCTCTGATGGAGTTACGTTTGAGTTGATGTTAGGGTTGATAATGCCTTGTTGCCCACGTACACCGTTCAGGTTTTGACAAACTTGAAAAGCCTGACTCGCAACGCTATTCCGGGGACTGGGGTTCATTTGAATCTCTTCACCCCCAATCAGACCCTCTCCTAGATGTCCTTGAGGTTCTACGATCACTTTCATCTTACTGCTTATATGTGGAGGCGTCTCAGAAGCCTCAGCAGCTTCACTGGTGTTAGTAGTGCCCTTGATCTGTAATGTGATAGCACTCACATCTACGGTCACTGTCAGCATCTCAGGGCAATGACTTTTGACCTCATTTTCAAGGTATGGGCTCAGGGTCACGCTCTTGGCAATGTGATCGTCAACATGTCTATTGGCCAGGACTATGGTCTCCTCCTCAATATACTCCTTGGTTTCTCCAATACGCTCCTGGAAGAAAGGAGAAGGCTTTTGGGCTCTGCGCCTCCAGAACGGCCTTGGCTGTTTCTTCAAGGTACAGGGAATTAGACCGTCATATCGTAGAGATTTATCTGGTCCTGAAGATTTTGATGGGCATTTAGGAGCAATAATGAGACGTTTGAAGAATCTAAATGTCTTGGTTTTAATTGTTTCCCTCTCATCGTCAGAAGACTTATATTCCATGGAACTGTGTTGGTGTATACCTGAAATACTGTTGACCACAGCTGAGTGAGCAGTTAGGTCCACAGAGTCTCTGGTTTGTCTGTTGAAGAATGTGACAGCATTATATTCATCTTCATCATGGTCACCTCTCTCACCGGGTTTCGTGGTACATCTGAAGCAAATGACAGATGGTGAGAAAACTCGTTTCAAATCGGTTAGCTTTTTTGTAAAATGATTTTGGTCAGATTGGTCAGCTACTATTTCATTTTGGGCGATGGAGGGTGACTTGGCTGCTATGATGGGTTTTTCAATTGAGACCTCTTCTTTCTTTTCTTTATTTTCATCTGAGTGTCTTTGGGGCTCTGTGGTCGGCTTTGCTGCGACTTCTTCGCAGATTGTTTCTTCACAGCTTGGTACTGAAACGTCTGTCATATTACAGCTGTCTTTTGAGCCATTGTGTCTGCAAGCCTTTAAGCTCCTGCTCCCAGTTCCATTTTTCATCTTTGATTTGCCCAGTAGAAGATGCGGAGGACCTGTCAGCTTTCTCCTAAGCACCTTTTTGACTGAACCACGTCCAATTGAAGTTTCTTTGACTGACATGGTTCATTTATCATTATCCAAGGTCTTCAACTGTTTTCCTGATGGAAGAGTTTTTTTTAAATCACTCATCTGTGAGAGAGAAGTATGTTATTTTATGTATGTATGTTACTTTTTCCCCACTATCAAAAAAAAGAATGAGATTAGTGTACCGCTTGCACAGTAGATCCAGTCATACTGATCTGACCATCTGGTATTGTTTATCGGCAGACACTCTGCATCAGTGAGTCACAATTATTTGGTCAAATTGCTGTTGAGACCATTGCGAGCCATCTGATTTTACCTCAATGACTCATCCATTCATGAATATTTAGGTTTGTACATAGAGTATCTTACTAGCCAATGAAATAATTTGTTAAAACTGTTCTATGTTGTCTATACACAATATACTTTGATTAAGGCACACAATCAAATCACATTCAGTGTCTAATTTTTGATGATATAGAATCAAACAAATGAAATTACAAGTTAAAGATTTTGAGTGCATCTATGAATTCACAGCAGAATATGTTCTAACTCAATTAGTAGCTTTTAAAAATTGTTTCTTACCTGTTAAAAGTCAAGATTTCTATTCATTCCTCTTATTCCACTTCACAATACGTGGCACATAGAATAGATGTAACCATGCTTTGAGTATGACTGCACTGGAGAGCTCAGTTATCAGCAGCAGCAACACTGCACATGGGTTACCATAGTGATGCCATGATTGACATGTTACACGATGCAACAAATTCCCAACCACTCCCACGTCACTGAGCAGCCAGTGTAAGAAAATAGGGTATATATATTGACCAAATAATGCACCAACATTATGCCTTTAAGGGCAGTGTATTTTAGAAACCATTTACTGATTAAGCTGCATTATACAAACATTTAGCTAGGAAACGCCTCATATTAACAGCCTTGATTTTCCTGAAACCGGTCACGACGCCTCATGCCTGACAGAAAAGGGTCCCAGCATGTGGTCATGCCAGACTCACCTTCATCTTTAATGAATGGGAGCATCACCAGTCATCAGTCACTGGCCGGAGACTTTGAGCACCCACACATCACAGATAACTATATAGACGCAGTATTTAGACGGGCTACCAATAGAATACTATAAAACATATGTACATATACTTGCACCTGTATTGACTATGGTATTCACAGAGGCAGAGGATCTGGGTAGTCTGCCAGGACCATTTAAAGAAGCAAAAAAAAAAAGCAAAAATAGACTGCAATATTTCAAGTTGAGAAAAACATATATATATATATATATAGCTAAGAATGGATACAATACACCAAGACAGAATTCTCAAATCAGAAACACAAGGGCTGATGTGTGAAGGTATTTTATTTGATCTCTTCTGATATAAAAGTCAACACCACAAATTTACAGCATTTTGATGCATCAATTTCACAGTAGTGCCAATTACCGCAACAACAGACATTATAATAATACAGGACATGCAGAATAGAAAATCTGAGGAGCAAGTAGACAAGATCTCTCAATGATAAAAGATTATAACAAAACAAGGCAGTGTTTGTTTGTAAGGCAGTATTTGTTTTTTGCCTTTTAATGGCATGTTTATTACAAAGGCTGGTCGATTCAGTTTATTGTTAATGACATCTGTTGACCGCGCTGTCCTCGTACCACTTTGAAATGTCTGATCATCATCATCGGGTTTACAGGGATGTGAACCTACACACTCTTGAGACGGCTTGTTCATGTGCAGCCAGCAATCTATAACAGAGGAATTAAATAGGATATTCCCCCATCGCAAAAAGTCTAACACATAGTGGCAATCTCAGGGGGACAAACTGTTCTGTGATTAATTAAGTTCCTTAATTTACCCATCAGTGGCCTTCTGGGCAAAGCAAATGAATTATTTACAGAGATCAGTGGCTGCGTGAAAAATGGAGAAAAAAAAAACGTTATTGGCAGGCTAGAGGAAGGCGCTTCCAGTTATGGCTACATCACATTTCATTAATGCTCGGTGGAGGGTGGTGGGTCATCTCTAGACACAGAGAGAAAGAGAAGACAGAGGATTAGTAAATTCAGTTACTATTAGCGATGGATATATATAGTATAAGATGGAAATATGATGTCTTGCTGTACTCTATAGTCCTCACCAGTAAACAGTGCAATGCCCCACTTCAGAAGAGTCCATTGACCTGTTCGGTTTCAGGGTCCAGGTCAATGTCATAGAAACATGGTCTGGTGGGCAGGCCAGGGATAGTGGGCATCTAGGAGGAACACACAGAAAGATGCATCAGTAACAGTGTTGTGTTTACATTCATGCACTGAAAGTACGTACAGCAGGATTCCTACACTTACGTGACTTTTCCAAGACTATTCCAAGACTTCTGTAACAATTTCCAATACCAATATTTATCAGTCAGGGTTGCAAATATATATATATTTTTTTTACTTTGAATAGCTGATCTGAATGTCTCAGGTCTCATTTCTGGCTACAGCTATCACTTAGGACCGATACTATCAGGACATTTCTGATTTGAGTTTTAAATTTGGCATTAAACATCTCACTGGCTGGAAACAAAAGATTATCAACAAATTCCTATGACAACTCCAAACCTATATGCACATGTCCCATAACGTTACCAGGCTTGGAAAACACAATTTTTGAGTTTTCCGTGACTTTTCCAGGTTTTTCATGACCTGGTACAGATTTGGTACAGTCAAGTTAATTGCCAGTGTATATAAATGTCACTCCCTAGTTGATCAGCTGCCATCATCTCTTCTGCAGTAATGTTAGGCTACTTGGCTTGCTAGTTAACATTAGCAACTGAACTGCTAGTAAACGCAGCATATGACGCATCACTTACATGTATAGAAGCATTGCTTATACAACAAACCAAACTATGTGTTGTTTTATGATCATAAAGAGATTTGGCTATATATAGTCATCCATCACTGCAGCAATCCATGTAAACAAACAAATTGTGTGAGGACGATCAACTCAGATTCAAAAATTGTACTTCCTTTTATTAACTAGATGCTGTGAAGAATCTGAATTTGCCTTTTGATGGCCATTGTAGTAAATAGTTGTTCTTGGTGTAAAGCTGCTTACCGTGCCAACCAGGGGGAAAAGAAAGCCAGCGCCCACACTGGCCTTGATGTCTCTGATGGGCAGGATGAACCCTGTGGGCACACCCTTCTTGTCCGCCTCGTGAGAGAGTGACAGGTGTGTCTTTGCCATGCAAATGGGTAGATTGCCAAAACCCTGAGAGGAGAGGAGTACAATCAGGTTTGTTGGCACATTTTCCTCCCTAGGCTGTCCTGTTTCTATCTCCTTTCCTTTCACAAGGCAAGTCAACAACATTAACCAACTAATTATATGTCTTCTATGATGTTTAACAACACACAAGACAATGAAATGCATTTCGACTCCCAGGGGTGCTGACCTGTTTGGTGTAGCGCTCCACCTTGTGTTGGGCCTCTGGGAGCAGCTCGATGTCATCGGCCCCGTAGATTTTCTGGGCAATGATCCGAATCTTATCAGCGATGGGAAGCTAAGGGGGAAACAGCAACATGCGGACAACACATGAGAAGGTCGTTGACATGTCTCCGCAACAATGCCAGCAAAACAAAATTCCTGTACATTTGTAGTACTTGAGTCTGCCTTAGGCCCAAAAACAGGAGGCCGCTTTGTTTTTACTTTGTTTTAATCCTTTTCACTGAGAGACTGATAAATATTTTCTTGTGAATGAGGACTCTACTCTTCAATCTCATGCAGAGACACCAAGGGGGCAGCAAGACAGCTAGTCTGCTGTGGTTCCTCTGAAAAGTACAGTCAGTGTCCAAAATTAACTTTCTGGCTCGCCTGCCAAGAGATGGTGAACTAAACAGAATAGAAATATGTCACCCTACCCCTTCTCAATGTATTTTTCATGTCTATAATCAGGTACCAATTTGCTCACTCACTTTAAATGGATCAAGTTTGTTATTCATCATGAAGTACAACAAACTTCAGATTACAAGAGAGCATTTTCAAGCGAAGTTTCAAAGTTTGGACAGGCAAACATCAAAAGCTGTATAATTGAGGCATTCCAAGGTTATTTTTTCGCTTGGCAGGTGATAATTTCAGATTGAGTACAGTGTAATGGAGATTACTTTCACACCAAATAGCCCCATGCCAGTAGTGGGTCTGGGTGTCACTGGTGGATGCCTCCATCCCCTGTCACACAGTGACTGGCAAAAATAATTTGCTGGCAAATCAATGGAGGAATACTGTGTAAATTTCCAGCCATCTTGGACAGGGTGTCTGCAAGTTTCATCAACTAAAATCAACATAAGTCTAGAATGAAATATAAGACCAATTTCACATTTGAAAAAACTTGAAAATGATAACTGCATAGTGCATACCCATCCGAATATGGTCTGCATGACTGGACGAACTCCTCAAGGGAAGAACAGCCCACCAAAAAGAAACCTTAACATTTTTTACGACCTCAAACTGAATTTAAGACTTAAAATGCAATATTGAACTGTATTCAAAGTTAGTTTAAGGCCGTGAGTTCAATTCTTAAGTCATTTTCAGGACCTGCAGGCACCCTGTTTAACTAAGCAGTGTGGGGACAGATAAGTGGCTAAATGGGAAGAGGACATGTAATGTTAAGAGTTAAGAAAAAAAAAAGAAAATGACAAAAACACTCAATGGAATTGTAGCAGCCTGCACCAGTCAAGGTGAGAACCCATACCTCCACATCATAGAGGAACTTAAAGTTGCTGGGGGTCTCGGAGGCCCTCTGGACAGCTTGACCCAGTGCTACTGTACCAGCCCCACCCTCGGCCCAGTGGGTGCAGTGCACGGCGTCAAAGGCTCCTGCAGCCTTGGCCACGCTGCAGATCAAGTCCAGCTCAGCCTCAGTGTCTGTCCTACAGGTTGGGTCAACACAAGTCAAAACTAAGGGATTAATGGTAAACAGACACAGATGCTATGTTTCCATCCAACTGTCCCAACAAATTTTGGAAATGTCACAAAAAATAAAATGAATTAGGTGAATTTCCATCAGCTGGTTTGAAGCAAATTAGCCTCTCTGATTGTAAAAATGTAGCCAAGTCAGTAAACACACCCACAAGAAAATTGGAAAGCCTTTACTATACATCAATATATTACACAATGTGTTTGCATAGTTATTTATTGCATAATGTATAGACAAAACAAACATTTTAATCATAATATGCAGTTTCTGTTCAGCCTTTCAAATTCAATATATCATAATCTGCATAAAAACCTTTGGATAAAAACTAGACATTTGAAGTGGAAATAAAAATAATCCAAATTCCTCCATTATGTTACATAAATAGTTTGTTGCATAAGTCCTTTTCCTGAAACATACACCACATCGTCATCCAGCACTTACTTGAAAGCATTGACAGCCACCACCACAGGCACCCCGAAGTGCTTTGCATTCTCTATCTGCTTCCTCATGTTGCTGCAGCCCTTCTCCAGCAGCTCAAGGTTCTGCAAACACACAGACACGCACATCAAAAGGGAGTTAAGAGCAATTTCCAATCCACAGACGTGCTCTTATGTAGTTGCTTATAAAGTCCTTATGCACAAATGAATACGAAGCTTTAGAACACGACTTAATTGCTGTTCATTATAGACGGGTCAGCAAACATGGCTCATCTTCAAACACCATGCTGAGGTTCTCCATACCAACAAATAAAACTAAAAGGCTCTTGACGACTGGATGTCCAGCCACAACCTATTAACATCAAATGATCATATAAAAGGAAGTGACATATTTTGGCTGGCAGCGGAGGCACACTAGTATAAAGGGAGGGTAGATACTGTATAGCTGTGGGTGACTTATGCATTACCTCCTCCACATATTCCTTAGGCAACGGCATCCCAGCAGTGACCTAAAGCAAAAACAATATCCAACAATTAATTGACCAAAAACAAAACCAAAGACCCCTGTAATGATGGATTATTAGGACCAACTGTTTGTGAGAGTGAAGAAGTGGGACTGAATATGAATGAGCGCTTCCTCTGGAAACATAATTACATTCACAGCGGTGCAGCGACATCACCGAGGGAGGGCGACACCTTGTACTGAATGGAGGCAATATTTAATGTAATTTATGGATGTTTTTTAAGGTTGATCTTAGGATTCGGATTCACAGTACTGAAAGATGGACACTACATAAAAATGTACGTTAATGTAGAAGTATTGGGCCAGAGTGTTTTAGAAACAGCAAAAACTGAATTGTAAATAACTTATTAGGATATTGGGGAAAGCCCAGTAAACTCACTGTCGGCCCTCCTCCGTGCATCTTCAAGGCTCGAACAGTGGCTACCAGCACCACCACATGCGGCCTCAGGCCTGAGTATCGGCACTTGATGTTAAAGAACTTCTCCATACCAATGTCAGCACCAAAACCAGCCTCTGTCACTATTGGAAGGAAGGACACAATTGAGATGGGTTTGTCAATGGAGAGACAGCAGAACCTGCAGCCAATTTGTCCTATGTGGCTCAATGGGCATATGCTGTGTTAAATTCATACACACAATATGCTCCATACTAACAGCATCACTAGGATAAGAAATACATACAGCTAAATGATCTAGCATAGGCCTTTAACCGACCACTTCAGTACTAGATCAAATGTAACTTGTTGTATGTTGGGGAGGTGGCATCAAGGCAAAGGATGCCAACAGGATTAACAAGCTGGTCAAGAAAGCTGGCTCAGTTGTGGGAGAGAGCCTGGACAGTCTGGAAGAGGTGGCCGAGGGGAGGATGAGGTCTAAAACCAGATTGATCTTGGAGAACCCATCCCACCCCCTCTATGATGAGATGAATGGGCTGAGAAGCTCCTTCAGCCACCGTCTCATCCAACCCAAGAGCACAAGGGAGCGCTTCAAGCACTCTTTTGTGCCAACAGCCATCTGGCTGTACAACGCTACCTCTAACATCAACCCCTGAGCCCCCCCCCCACACACACACACACACCTACCTTGACCAAATTGCAAATTGCACAACTGTAAATTGCACTAACATATTTTTCTTATACTTCTTTTAATATTTTTTGTACATTTCTTTTTCTTTGTATATTTTTAGGATAGCTTTTATACAGCCTGTTGACCTTAAATTTGTTTATTGTATAGCGATGTGTGCCTCTCTCTAGTCTTGTACTGCTGCAAATTGCAATTTCCCCTCGGGGACAATAAAGAGCCATCTATCGATCTAGATAAATTGAGACACCATCCAAGTTGTTTTACTTCAATACTTTCATTTGTTATTTTGATTATTCTACTATTGCCAATTTGTTATAGAAATTAACTTCAAACTAATGATGCAAACTTCATAATATCACATCATAATATCAACATAATTAGTTAGTCAGGAACGCCTTTGCAGTAACATTATGAATTTCCCCAATTGCAGCCTTAGAGGTCACAGGTGAAATTATGTTGACTTCATAATCATGTTAATTGATCAAATTATATGCTTTACAGTAATATCCCCTATGGCTTAATTAGATTTTATAGTGTAGAGAGATATTTTGACAGTTTAGAGAGAAACCTGTGGAATAATGAAACAATAAAAAGATAAAAGGAAAAGAAAAGGGGACAATGTCTCATCCTGTTGTATCTAGCTGTCTTTTTTTCTGCTCTGGACTCTTGTCATCATGCATAAGGCTTACTGCAAATGTTTTGGACAATATCACAGATATTTTTAGTTGTAGATGCCTCTTCTCAAATAATAGGATAAACTTTTTATTACCTTGCCATCAGCTGATAGTTTTAACAGCACAATATATTATAGTCAACTTGGCAAACAACAGAAACACAAAAAAGACATTTAGCTGCACCAATGCCATGTGGCAAATAAAAAAAAATCCTTGCAAACATAAATGAAGATGGCCTAACACCCAGTGCCACTCAAAACAAAAGCATTCAATGAATGCTGCATCATTCTTGATTGAATAATATGACGGTCTGATAGAAGCTGAGGGAGTGTATTAGGTACACTGTTGTTAGAAACCTCAATCTCTGTCCTCCTCCTCTACCCTCTGGGTGTGTTAGCCCTCCTATGCCACTGCACCACTGCATGCTCACTGAACCATAATCACACAGGAGACTGCATGGTCCTGGAGATTCTGCCCGTCTCAGCCTTGCAGTATTTCTAAGGTGTGTGTTTGTGTGTGTGTGTGTGTGCATGTTGTGTTACAAATCTATCAACCACTACTGGTGCCATCACGGAGGTCCGCTGGAGAATTCAAACTTAGAATGTATGTTGGATGTGGTCAAAGTGGTCCAGAATTGTATGTTAAAAGCGCACCGCCTGATAACGTGATGCAACCGGTGCAAATGTTCACAAGACATGGGACTACTAGCCACTACTAATGCTAATGTTAGCTTCTACTAAATATGTTAGCTAGTGCACAAATCAGATGTTAACAAGACAGTGATGACCAGCTAACAAGACATCTGCGTTCTCTAAACACAAAATCGATCAGATGTATCAGTAGGTAACCCTAATTCCTACTAATCATTACTAAATCATGGCTTGTACAATTTTGGTCTATAATGATCATAACTTACTTACATTTCATTAAATTCAGTATAACTGCCTCATGGTACCCTGGCCTTGTCTGTTGAAGCCATTCTGGACATCCATTTTGACATTCAGAGGTCCTGGCAGAGATGATCCCTCTATTGCCCTCTACTGGCTGGCTGCAGAACAACTTCAAACTCCACCCACCTCAATGTAAGTCAATGGGACCAAGGTCCATCTTCTGTGTAGAAATATAAAGTCTAATATAGCCACAAGCGACAACTAAAATTCATATTTTGACTAACGTGAGCACACAACTGGTCGACTGCTATAGATGGGGCCCTGCCTGGAGAGGTTGGCCCCGTCTATGGCAGTCGACGGGCTGTGGGGTCCTGGCATAGGCCGAGCCATTGTTCTGCATGTTTGTGTGTGCGTAATTGTATTGTTTTAACTAACCCTGGGAGAAGCTCCCCTTAGTTTCCCCAATTTCGGCAGCTTGCCTTCCCTTTCCTGGTGAGTACACTCCATAAAGCAGTCAACTCCTTTTTGTCCTATGGTCATTTTTAAAAAAGATTTTAACTATTTTGTGCCCAGAATAAATTGTTTTTTTCGACTTGCCTTGGTCTCCATCCCGGTGCCTTCCTAAAAATATTTTTCAATAAAGCATACTGAAAAACCTGGTCTCTGCTCATCATTTAAGAACTTGTGACAGGTAACACCATCCCTACCTGGTTCTTGAAAGCAACCCTGAAAGGTCACTGACTCCTCCCTCTATCAATCATCCAATTAGTTTGTGGGTGTATTCAAGGCAGCTGCTGGTTGTGCTGTTGACTCTGTGCCTGCTTTGTCATGTGAGTGTTTCTGCTTCAGCTTCAGAGGTATGCAGCATTGTATTATTTACCATAAGGCAACTGTAGGCAGAGAGTGCTCACTGGCATCTCCTCAGTCTGGCCTAGGTGCATTTTAGTACTCCTTAGATCAGGCAGTGGTAAGTAAGGTGCCAGAATGCATTCAGCATTTGTTTTCCAGCATTTGAGTGGAGACTAAGTATTAAACCTGTTTGTTCTTTGTAGATCTTTGCCATGTTGCTGTTTTGCCTCCAGCCTTTTTAATATCTAGTGTTTATCTTTATCTTTAGCCATTTTCTTGTACTTGAACGTCTTGGACATCATATTTTTATTGTATTGCTTAGAACCAATTGGTATTAGTTAACTTATACATTACTCCTTCCTCGGTTTCTTTAGTGTAGCGTAGTGCTGGGCGCTGCCCTGTCGGGGGAGGCTGATCAACTGTGGTGAGGTACCTTCACTGCTTATTGTGTTTTACAAGCACCGGATCACCATTTATCACCTGTCTGTTGTGAATTAATGTGTGGTTGGTAAGTTTTGCACCCCTGGACACACCCTAGTGTAGCCTGCCACTCCACGGTCAGCCTTGGAATCACACCTGTCTTCAGTTAGCGAACCTGTGTCGTCTAATCAAGGTATTAGAACCAGGGTGGCATTGTCTGGTATCTATTCCGCTCACCACTCCGTCACGTATGCAAAGTAACTTTCTCAGCCGTGACTCAAATCAAAACAAAGCACAGGAACAGACTCAACATCTGTCCACAAACTGACCTCACAAGCCTTGTTGAGTCTCTTAATCTCATCCAGTCTGTCAAGGAAAATTGGAACATTTGGAAATAGTTCCTCTGGATTGGCAGACAGGGGTGCTGGTCCATTTTCAAAAAGGGAATTAGAGGGTGTGATCAAAAAAATTGAGAAATCACACTGCTCAGCCTCCCGGAGAAAGCATATGCCAAGGTGCTGGACTGACTGTCAAACCATGGATTCAGGAGGAACAATATTGATGCTGTCCTGGTCTCAGAACAGTGGACCGGGTTTTTAAAGAGTTTGATAATCCTGTCTACATATAGTTTTGTTGATTTAGAAAAGGACCATGTTTCTTGAGGTATCCTGTGGGAGGCAATGTGGAAGTATGAGCAGTGGGGCTATGACTTGTGAGCCATTTGGTCCCTATACCCAAGGGAGCTGTGTTCGCATCCTTCGCAGTAATTCAGGATTGTTCAAGGTGGACATCAGACTCCAATAAGGATGTGCCTTGTCCCCCTCTCAGGATATCAAGGTGCTGTCGAGGTCTGGAGGGTGTCCATTTCAGTGGTGTTAGGAAGGCCTCTCTACTGTTTGGGGATGATGGCGTCCTTTTAGCATCATTAGATGGTGATTTCTGATGTGCGCTGGAACTGTTTGCATCTGAGTGTGATGCACTCGGAGAGAGTGCACAGTCAGCCACACTCAGCCACAGTCAGAGGCTATAGTTCTCTCCTGGAAAAAAGGTGGCCTGTCCCATTCAGGTGAGGGGTGAACTGCCTCAAGTAGAGAAGTCCAGGTATCTTGGGGAGTGAGGGTAAAAGGGATCAGGAGATTGACTGTCGGTTAATGCAGTGACTGCAGTAATGTGGTCTTTGTATTGGACTGTGGGGATGAAGAGAGAGAGAGAGCTTAGCTGCACAACTCTTGATTTACTGGTCAATCATCATTCCAGCTATGGTCACAAGCTGACCGAAAGAATGTGATCACGGATACAAGCGACCGAAATGAGGTTTCTCCATAGGGTGGCTGACCCTCACACTCCATGACGGGGGGTGGGGGTGGGGGCGGGGTGAGGAACTCAGCAATCTGGGGAGGACCTTGGAGTTGAGCTGCTAGTCTTTGACATTAAGAGGAGCCAGCTATGGTATCTGGTATGCCCCTGAGGTTCCTCCCTATACCAGGCATGTCCAACTCGAAGGAGACCCCAGGGAAGACCCAGGACACGCTGGAAGGACTACATCTCCCAGCTGGCCTGGGATCGCCTGGGGATTCCCAGGTGGAGCTTTAGGAAGTTGCTGGGGAAAAGGATGTCTGGGCTACTCTGCTTTCCCTGTTGCCCCTACAGTTCTAATTAGGGTAAGTGGTGAAAAAATGGATGAGTGGATGGACATTAAGTAGGTCAGTATATTTGCAAAGTTATCAGAAAAAGGTAAATGTGTACATTGAGATTTATTACAAGGTTCTATCTGACATAGTCTATACAATTGAGTCAGTAACATAAGCCTACTTTTTTTCAGTGCTTAACACGTTAATTGAAAAAATCTGTTGGATCTGCTGGGTTTTTTTTTAAATACAAAAAGGGCCAATCTCCATAAAACACAAGTTCAATGTGTCAGAGCTACTCTCAATGCAGATAGAATCTTAAAATTCTAAGCTCACAGTATGTGTTTATTATGGGAATACTAGAGGGTGTTGTGTAGTTTAAATGTGTGCCCCTTTCCACAGAGCTTATTTATGTATGTATCTATCTATGGACTTTATTTTTTATTTGTTTTGGGTGAATCAATGTTGTATCACAGGGCATGGACTGTTTATGTATTTTTTTTTTTTGTGTCATTTTAGGGCGGCGTACCTGCGGCATAGTTGGAAATAGGGTTGGATTAGGAGGAATCGATTACATAAATAGATGGGTGGGGGGTGGCTGGCTTCAGTCATAACCAATCAAATCACCTCTCTTCCCTTTTTAAAAGCAGTGTGCTCTCTGCAATGGCACTCATCAGGAAACTGAAGTCCTTGTGCAGGGGGTGTTGAATCACCACAAGTGACTATACAGCCTAGTTAACCGATCAAGTAAGCCTTTTGTGAAGAAAAAAAGACTGTTCTCTGTGTCACAGCTCATACTGACATTTCTATGTTGAGTGTCATTCACACCACAGCCACATGTATGTGTGTGTATATAGTTAGAATAAAAAATGTTGAATCTTATTTTTTCCAGCTTGAGGTATTTATGTGACTGTCAAATTGGCCAACATGTAAGCTTTTTTTAATAGGATCTGTTCATGCGTGCAACGCTTGGTAAAGCATAAGCCCCCTCTCGGAAAACAGAAACCCAGGTTGCTACAAATGCCAATTAATGACACCTTTCTGTGTCCTTAAATGCTTATATCCGCCGCAACACTGAGACACTGTGCTTTAAGAGTCCCTTTGCAAAGCTCGATCTTTCTATTCGTCAATTCCATTGTTGGGCTCAACGCGGCTGTGGACTCCTAACGTCACATTTGAAACTGAATGATGTGACATTTCCTTTCAGTTGGCTGTCAATGTAATATTTGCTAGGCTACAGTTGAGATGAGCTAGAGCTACAGCAGTGAAATATTTACACCCTGGTTGAGCAGAGAGCAGTTCTACGTCAGTGTGTCATCATTTGTCTGAATAACCTACTTTTCCACAACAGAAAGCATCTGGATAGCAAGGCATATGTATTCCATTACTTTTCCATATCCCCTTGGCAGTCTTACTATCCCTGTGGTATGATTTTCATCTTTTAAAACAATCTCTAATTGACTGAGTGAAATTGCTGCTAGGAGAAAATTGCTAATCTCACAATATAGGCCTATTCCTTGTCATGATGTGTATTCAAAGGCCTGAAGAGGATTGTTGTTGAATTGCTTTTTTTTTTTTAAACAATATCTCTCACTCGAAGACTATCCCAAATACATTTCAGGCTGTATTTGTATTGTTTTTTTGTCAAACTATTAAACCAGCAACTATATTTTGGTTAAACAGTTACACAAGCAAGAGAAATGTGACCCGCCAATCAAATCTAGAATGAAAGTCAGCATCAATGTATCCATAAAGGCAGCTTTAATTTATCATATGTTAGCGTAACTATGGTAGCAGTGGGCTATGTGCAGTGTTGTTTGCTACCGAGTCTTCTGTGTTGTGGGCTTAATTCAATGAATCATCAGTGATTGTAGCTTCCCTCTTCATTAATCCCAATGACATACCTTCTCATCTACCCCTTGGTAAACAAACCTTGTAAGCACCACCAATGTAAACCCTTACCGCATGCAGAACTCACCTTAATCATTGCCTTTTTATCTTTTTACTTTATTTTTTCTGTTTCTTAAGCACTTTGTAACCGGTTTCGAAAGGTGCTATATAAAGTTATTACATGGTTGTAACACCAAACGACTGATGTAATTTCCTTCCCTAAAAAGTCAAATAAATATCGGTGAATTAAAAAATATACATTGATAAGCCATGGAAATGTAGTGCTTTGTTTAATTTAGTTTGACCAACTTGTTTTTCTATTACCAACTAGCACACTACCCAGTGCTACATGTGAAAACAGAATACCTCTCCTCAAGAGATTTCTAAACTAAATTTTGGTGACAATAGGGATGTTCATGCATAGCTGATTCTCAAATGTTCAGTTATTAATGTCTATTGAGATAATAAATAAATTAGATATATTGTTGTGGAAATGAACATAAATTGAGCTTACGTCGGAGAACTAAATCAACATGGCTGAACACAGTGTGTACATGGTGGAGGAAGGGAATGAGAACTAACTCAAGTGGTCTGAATTAGCTTATAGACCCCCAACAATTCCAAACACATGGTAAAGTCACTGATTTATTGTATGAAATTTAGCACACCAGTGATCAAAATAAATTACTTTTTTTCAGGAAATTGGAAGTACGCTGACATTGGGAACTGTTAATGCAAAGCAAGTGGCCATGGCATACTCTCTGTGCTGAAGAGTAAGCAAGTGATAAGAGGTAATGTCACGCACTTGCCATTTCAATACATTCCAAAGCCAACGTTTCCATCAACTTTTCCAGAAATTAAGAAAAAATAAACTCAAAGTCCCTAAAAAAAAAAAAAAAAAAAAGTGACCCATCTTCTCCTCCTTTCTTATTTGATTGGAAAATATGCAAAAAAATTTACAATATTACATTTTCTTAAGTATATGCCTACAACTCCATTTTCTAATAAAATAAAAATAATTTCTTCAAGCCAAACTAGTGTTTTGAAAACTCTTTACCATAGACCTGTAGAAAAAAAATCGCATATTTTCATCGGAATTGGTAAAGTTTGGGAGTGGGGCTCCACAGTCCAACATCATTTATTTAATTTTTCTTTTTGGCATTTTTACTTATTTGATAGTTAACAGTAGAGAATAAATATAAATAATACAATGTATATAATAACGCTATATAAATATACGTTTCATAGAAATATGTCACCGTACTTGTTTTCAATGCTATAGTATTTTGTGTATAGATTCAAGTACTAAGTAAAACATTCAATAAAGAGACAGAACAGATTTAGAGTTTTAATTTTTATACAATGTCTTGTCAATTTTTCATTTTGGTGTCCTCACACTGCTATGTGTTGCCACACAGTAATTAATTAACATTAAGTTTCTATTAACATTAGGCTAGTTAACCATCCAGGCAGTGGAGGAACAGAAGTTTAGACACTACCACTTTGTGTCGAGCAGCGTAACAGGCAACCAATAAGGAGCCCGTTTGATACAGAGCAATTGATTTGCTTTGATTTGATTGGCTCACAGTCAGAGAGTGTACGGTGGCCAGCAAGGACATAAAGACTGATTTATTCGGCAAAGACAATTTTAACGGTCTTTTTGGCGCTTGGCGGCTGGTAATTCAGGACTGAGTACTAAAGGCAACCTTCCTTCACCCAGTTTGAAATTTTGGCATCTGAAATTATCTGTTGCCATCTCTTTAAAAATTCTTACCAGGGATGGGAACTTTAAAAATCTGTCATGATCATACCCATCCAAACCAGTCAATACCTGGGCTGTAAATAAGTCATCTTCAAAAGTTTTCTTTTGCTTCTGTATCTTTTGCATTCAAAGGAAGCAAGTTCATTCCTGTTATCTTTAAAAAAAACAACAAAAAAACCCAACTTTCAACATCATAGAAGAGCACATATCAGGATGTGACTGTCCCAGGTAAATAATTGCTATGAACAAAGCAGTTTCATGTTTTTGTCATAATTATTATTTCAAAGCCTGAATGCAAACCTGCTATGTACAAATAAAAATGAATGGGTTTTCCCTTTACATTGCTGTTGTATAAAAGTTTACATCTGGACATACATATAAGGACAGAAGCAGGGATTCAGTACACAGCTTTGATTTATGTTCATTGGTCTTCTGTCGTATGTGACCATGTTGTTTAAGCTACAAAAACTTAAATAAGTCTTTGTGGAAACTGACAGTGGCGCGACAGCCGAAACCCTCAGTCCGACAATTCTTTCATCAATATTCAGTCACATGTCTGCACATTCTGAAAAAAAATACAAACTGGAGAGAATGTTTTTACTTGAGGAGCCACTTTTCTACAAAAAAGAGTTTCAGAGGCTGCCACCTTGCTCTACTGACATCAAGAAGCATCTTCCCCTTTGTGTCATTCCATCATCCCTGACTCTTTGCGTGTCAGTATTCATCTCTTCTTCCTTTTTTTTTTGTTTGGCCCAATCCCTCCGCTCTGACCAGTATCTTGGCATGAGACTGTCGGGCCTTGTCTACGTGTCTGTCCATCTGTGCGGAAGGATGGCGGCTGAAGGGCTGAATCTCTCTACTGGCCGGACTTCTTCTCCTTCTGGAAACTGAAGCTGGTGCGGCGGCTCAGTTTCCGTTGCTTCTGGGCAAAGTAATCAGCCCGTGAGGTGCTGGCCCGCGATTCTAGGATGTAGTTTACCTGAAGTCAAACAACGGGAACATGTCAGCGTGTAGAATGTACACTTTAATACATTCCTTCCCTCTGAAAATGGGTTGTTGCAAGACCACACATTCAGGGTTCCCTGTAATGTTTTGTCATTTTTAGGGGACATAGGATGGCCTCACCATCTGATTCCTGACAGTTCAATCTGTCGCTCTTGCCTTGACTTGACTGCCATCCAGCAGTCACTAAACATGACCATATGATATTTAGATGAGAAACTTGGGGCATAATACCACCCCAAGACAAGCTCAGGAAAGACAGGATTATGAGCTGGAGGAGCGGAGGTGATGATAGCATGGGTAATGCACAGACTGGAAGATGAAATGAAAAGAGGGTGTCAATAGTTTTAAATGCTGAACATGGACCAAGATGGTGGTCTTCCGTTGTGCTTTAGGGCTGCAAGCTAAAAATAACTTTCATGGCTAGTAAAATGCTGGGCATTTGCATGGTAACCCTGTGCCTTGACCTAAACAGTTTCCAGCTTTTTGACGGTGGGAACAGGGAACAAAAAGCTTACTCAAGACAAGAGAGTTGCACATTAAGCAACGTCAACTTGCAGTGATGTAAGCGTTACTCTTAGCGGTTTGCCCTCTCGCCCCGACTGGTACCCTGGGAGTTGACTATTGGTCTAGAGAGAATTTGAGAGATGGGCGTCATCAAGGGAGGCTGGAGTGCTTATTACCCTGCCAGGTCCTGGGTCACACTAGGCAACCGTAGTGGTGTGTCTCAAAAGAGGCCCTGCAAATGACATGCTACTTAACCGTGTCCCCCAGAGAACACGGCACCAGCATCCACTCAATTATCCACAACCTTCACTCCACCTGACCTACCCTCCAACAGACACAATTCCGTTCTCTACTTTTAACAGAGTTATCATGATACGGTTGACAATAATTCATAATTATTAATGCTAATTAAAGAAGTACCATTATCGTCTATATTGTAATGGTTACAATTGAATTCTCATAGACCATGGAAGAAATGCCTCATGGCCTTAATCTACATTTTTAATAGGATATTTCACCTATCCGTGTAAGGGCTCCTAATTAGGTTTTCAACCTTAATAAAGGGGTGAATGAAGGACTGCATAATAGTACAGCCAAACTGTCAGCGCTGGTCAATAAAAAAAAAAAAAGTGTGTTCCGCTGTAGCCTTTACTTGCCGTTTAGGTTGTAAATGAAGTGGAAAAATAATTGATTTACAGTATCTGCTGTGTGCGAGGTACAGGGCATAGCCAGACCCCGATCCACCCATAACTCACCTTCAGCACAATTTCGTTGACGGTAGCGGCGTCAGACTCAAAGTAGAGAGGCTTGTAGTCGTGGTTGCTGAGATAGGTGAGCTTAAATATTGCATGGCCTGGAAGACAAGGAGGAAGAGCTTGTTTAATGAGACGGGGGCTGGACGTATTCTGCTGCAAAATGAATCTCACAAAAATGAAACTTTGTTGGACAGGGACTCCATGCTAATTTCCAGTTAAGGACAAAGGCTTGGCCTCACGTTGTAGGCGACATAAAGCTCAAATACATTTTCAAATCACAAAATAAAAGTACTGCACCTAGATGAAACACTGAAGCACTAATCAAACACACCATGTATAATGGCTTAAAATAAATACATAAATAACATTTCAACCTCTTCCTTCAGCCTTTACTCTTTTCCTAACATTTGCCTACTACATTCGCCTACCACTCCTCACTATCGGTTGCATGCATTGTTGGTGACCAAGGAGGCTTATTCCACTGCTGCACTCCCTGTAAGTTGATCTAGATAAGAGCTTCAGCTAAATGCCTAAAATGTCAACATAAAATTTTGCTTGTCAATTATGTTTTCCATTATATCTGGACTATCAAGGATGGATAAATATCTACGAACAGTTTGGTTCATTACATTTAATGAAAACGTATTGAACGAGAAAGGGGAGACTTTCTTAATTGGCTCATTAGTATGTCAATGCACTCACTGTGTAACCAATTGAGTTCAGGAGCCTATTAAAGCGAAACAACTGCTGGAAGTAAAGAAACGCGAAGGAAAGAATGAAAGGAGAAGCCTTTAAACTTCCACAAGCATGTTAACACGATACACAAAATGGAAAAATCACAGGCCTATTCAATGTTACTGTGAGATCTTTGCCCTTGTACAGCAAAATCACAACTCAAGTTGGGTTTCTTTTCTTCTCCCCTTCCTCTTGTCTTTTCTCTCTGGGCTGCAGGCTTATTTTACTGTGCCTCTTTCATATTTCATGTCTAACCTTGTGAACTGGACAAGCCATTCATTACTGTTAATGCATTGCACTGGGATGAAAATTAACCAGGGGGGCCATTGAAGGATAACGTATGCAAATTTAACAATCCCCAAAAGTATTCCCTCACTTGTATATCATTCCATATTCCATTCCAGTCCATCCAATTGGCCGCAATCAATTACAGGGATTTAAGTGGTCAGTATTAATTCATTTTTCTGCCCATGTTGTTCCTCAGAATCTGGGCGGCATTGTACTGCACCCCAAGAATCATGCATATTGGGCAATAAAAATTCATGGAAAGACAAAATGTTAAAGCCAAGGGGAAATGATTCCTGCTAATGGATTCCCAATAGAAAATGGCTTTTAATCATATATAAAATCATGTATGTGTATATACATACGTATACACACACACACATAGAGAATTGCTGGGTTCTATAGTATTCCCCTTGGCTATATGGTATAACGACCACCCTGACCACTGATCATGATTATACACACTTCCTTTAAAGACTTTGCAAACATTGCTGAAAATCATGGTGGACCCCACCACACACTTTATTTCGGTATTACCTAACAATGGTTTGTTAGCAAGATGCCGTCAATAAAAAAACATTTACAAAACCTGTTCAATAAACTTTTAGTGATGCTCTCTCGCTAATGCCTACCTTAGAATTGGCCCGATCGAAATGACCTGAGAATATTTCCTGCCCACCTCTTCCCTGATTTTCCTCTACAAAATCTCTAGACAGGTCCCAGGTGGCGGCGGGCCCTCGTTTCTTTTTTTGAGGAGTGGCTGATTAATAGATCAGAGGAGTGATCAGCACCTTTGACGATGCGCAGATCGCGACTATCCCCCTTCTCTCGCCGTCTGCGCCTCATCAATCATGTCTTTGTGTGATCTGAGAGGCGAGCCGTGTAAGTGTCATATCCACTCAGAGCTGAGGGGAGGACTGGCTGAGGGATGTGTGCAGGATCAAAAAAGACAGAATTTTCAATAGAGCTGCAAAGTGAAAGCCATTTTGATGTGTTAAGGGGCGGGAATTTGTTAATGAGATTAGGGGAAATGTCAATTGGATTGGGCAAGCTAAATTCTCTGGGTTATCGTCTGAGAGGAAGGCGCTATAATAAGAAAAAGACTGGCGGGTTACTTAAAATAAAAATATCTTTACATGACAAAAAAGGCAAACTGAATATTCACAGTATGTGATTGTATTCATGGCGTCATGGGTTCTGTCAGTTTTAAATGTAAAAATGTAAGTTTAAATCAACAGAACCTACAGTTAAGGCACCCTTGTCAGGTACGACAGATGGCACAACTACATTTGCACTAGTTAGGTTGTGTTTGTTTTTGGATTGGGGGAAAAAGGTGAGTGAATGGAACGAGGGGGATTCTGTAAAGACCGGCTGTTTGGTGATTAAAACAAACAAGCCAAAACAGCGGCATGGTACAAAGCAAGAGTTGGGAATGCCCGAGATGTTTGGCCATTTCATAGGCACATGTGCTTCCAATTTAAATCCCCATCCCACACACAAACATACCAATGGGAAAGTGAGCACTTGCCGAGTTCAAGTTTCAACGTAATCATTTCTATACAAGAGAAATGTCCACTTCAGTCACTCCTTAGACTCGGCAATACGCATAACACAATATAGGGTAGCAAACTGTGTCTTCATCAGGCCTTGCCCCTTAAACAAAACAAGTTCAGCTGTGGTACTTTTACTCAAATACTACAGAGTAGTGGCACAAGTGCTATGTACATTTGAAAATGTGGAGGCGGTGCCATGCCAACAAGAGCTCATGACCTTTTTGCCAAATATAACTACTATATTTGGACATGTTTTGACTAACACATACCTTGCTACAGAAGCATTTTTTCTGAAAATAGTCTAAACAGTCCAACAGGAAATGTTCCAACCTGTAAGCATAACACAGTCAATTCCATTTCAGAGGTCAGTTCCAGTAACACTGAACAAGCCCATTGGTTGCCCTTGATGTCCCGGGAAAAAAAAAAATACTCCTATAGACTTAAAATGAAAAGTGCTGGAACACAGCCTTGTCATAGGCACACTGTGGACTCTACTGAATCATTTGAGCAAGTTATGAACTTGTTCTGATTAAGAATCAGAACATTAATCCTCATGCCGCCTTCTATGAAAAGTCATAGAACCGGTCAATGGACAAACTAACGCACTCTGTACTGAGTGCCTGTGTGGACTTGTGTGCAAATGTGCATTGAGGAGGAAATTTGGTGGAGGAACGACCTCTTTGTTTTTGGACAACTGTATCTCTTTTTTTGAACAAGATGCCGAGACAAATAGGGAATATTCGTAGAAATGGAGCTTTGTAGAAACAGAGGTTTGTAGAAATAGAGCTTCCTAGAAATCGAGGGTCTTCCTTTAATCACAACACAATTGGGAATGAAACCAACTACTTATCCTCTATACATATACTTCATTCCAAACCACCTTATATAACTATAAGATTTGACTTTGTCTCTCACAACCCAGTGTGTAGAAGTAGCAAATTCATCCTCACTGTGGCGTCCCACCACTTGCCCTCCTAGACCTTTTGTGGTGTCCAGCCCTGTGCCATGGAAGAGCATGAAGGTTTTCATTCCAACCAATCACTGCAGCAGCTGATTTCACTGATTAGTTTCCCCTCTCTGATTGAATGTGCCTCATCGGTGAAATGAGCTGTTGTAGTGTTTGGTCGGAATGAAAACCTCCACACTGGACGGGTTTCCACTGATATGCTAGGGCTGGATCACAGGGTGGCTTCTGATCATGCAAAGTGAGAAAAAGGTTGAGTGCTGCTTATTAAAGGTGGTTTCTCCAATATGCTGTGTGAATATCAGTGGAAATACTATTTGGATGGTCCACTTACTAGGGCTCCTCTCCTCTACGAGGTCGCAGGCACAGAGGTGGTCTGAGTCAATGGAGATGGGCTTCTGGCGAATCCAGAACTTAGTGCTGGTCTTCTGATTGGTGACCGGATCGATCTCCACTTTCTCTCCGGAGATGCCTGAGACAAAGATGCATGTGTGTGTCAATCCTTGAATGGGTAAGATTTCATACACATGAACACCCAACAGTACAACTACTATACTGCCACCTTTAACCAAAAAATAGACAACCCTAACTGAATATATGTTGTGATGGACGCATGGTCAACTTTTTGCATGATAGATGCATCTCTTCCTGACATTGTGTAATCACTTTTATGGAATCTTCAAAAATGCTGATGGTTCTGTGGTGTTAATGGCCATTTTCAGATCAAATCCATCTTTTTTGGTTCTCGGGCCACACCATTTGCAGCCTTTTACATGTACATTAATATTCTGTTTATGAGTTGGCGCATGTAAATGCCATATATGTGCCGTTTCCAATAACCAGTATGAGCCCATAACCCAAATATGGAAAAACCTGAAAATGCTAGCTGGGATATGGTGCTATTAACCAATCTATTCTGGCATGTAAACACCATATCCAGTTTATTGCTTGGTTTGGCAAGGCACTGTTTCCATGGAGTCACACACACATTTCCATGGAATCATGAGCATCAAAATAATGCACCACAGCCTAGTTAGACCGTGTATACAGGTATATGAAAAAACTGGGTACTGGACCCCACTGTGTATGTGTGCATACATATATATGTATAAAGTCTGAGTCCACTACTAAGAACTGCTTGTTTTCATCATTTATCAAAAACAGAAAAAAAATGTCTTATTCAAGAATACATTATTCAGAACTGATACAAATCACAATGTTTAGACCTTTTGAGAAATGCTTGATGAAACTGAAATATGTCTGAATATCTTGTTCACACCATTTGGTAAGGTTTTCTCAAATTGTCACACCATATATTTCATTCAGATATTAAAACATGTATGCTCCTCATACACAGTGTGAATACCACATATTGACTGAATTATGTGACTAATATGGTCCTCTATGCGTTATTGTTGCTAATGCTAGTGCTTTAACTTTGACTCCCGTTGAAAAATATTGTAATTATTGAATGATTTTTGAAATTATGTAATCTTTTTGAGAATTATCTTATGAAAGAAGTAAAGTATTAGTTTTTGATAAATGATGAAACAAGAGTTTTTTCAGACTTTCGGAGTCGACTCTATATTGATAAATTGTTGCTAGTCACCAGATGTCATCAGATACATTCAATGATAGTCCTGACTCCATCCATCTCTCTATTTATCTGTTTGTCTGTGTATTTATTTTTCTAGTCCGAAGAAACACTGATCTGCTAAACACCATGATAATTACCAATTACCAAGCATTTAGTGTTGTTTATTATTTGGCTGATTAAATTACTTCTTTGAAAAGCCCAGTTTCAATTGGTAATCATAGTTCCTATTTTGTTGTTTTAAATGACAAAAAATAGCACCTTAGATTCCCTGAAACAGGGTGACTCGACAGAATGGGGACACCTCAATGCCACCACCGGTGACAGGTTTGTGTTTACACTGTAGGAAACCTCTCTCTCTTTTGATTTTCTTATCAGGCCAGCCATTTGTGTTGTGTGCACTTTGATGCTCTTCATAAAGGTGGCAGAGTTAGAATATGTGTGTGTGTGCAAGGAGAGTGGAAAAAACACATACCGTACACATTCTCTCTTCTACACACACTAACACACACGCAACTGCTGGTCTATGACAGGTATGTCAGCTGTCAATCACACTGCTGAATGTGAGGGATTGCAAACAAAAGAGTGATGAGATAAACCCAGGTGTCAATCAAATGCCGCCCCCCCCATTTCCCACCGGGGGTTTGACTGAGCTACCCGGCCTGCCACATGGAAGTCTGGGAGATGGCAACTCAAACTAGCCTCCACAAGTGACTGGCTGAGTTTGGATTTCGAGCTGATGTATTTAAAAGGCATTGAAATAATGGCTCATCGATCCAGAGGACCTAAAAACTTTGAGTGCCTTACAAACTTCGCCGTTGTCACAGCAATGACCTGTAGATGGATGGGAGACAATTCTTCACCTGGACTATGTGGCCTATGTAATTCTTATTAACAGCTGAGCTACAACATCTGACTACAGACAGAGAATTCAATAATGGTTTTACAATTACACATCACCGCAGAGAGGGAGCTGAGCCACCAGTCCCCAAAGGTCCAATTTTCATTTTAAATTTATACATCACTGCTGCTGATGTAATACGGACTTGGTCACTTGTGGGGCCAGACTGAGCATCACATCAAAGAAATGGAGATGGGAACGGGACTCAAAACCTCTTTGCTCTACCTGACTTTAGCCCAGAGAAGAGGATTGGCCACCATTGTTTGTTTGTAACTGCAGGACCATTAACCCATGTTTTTTTATACATGGGATGGGTAGGAGTCAAGATACCTCAACCAGTAAATAAGTTGTCCTCTAGTTCTTGACGTGTTCTCAATAACCACCCTGCTAATTCATCCCATTCGTTTCCCTTGCTGCGGGTAACAAGCTTTATTAAACAGGCAGCACAGCATGGCTGCTGCAAACATTTTCTTGCATCAATTAGGATGTACACCCATCCCCCATATCAGGACGGGGTCTCCATTTTGGCAGTAGATTCTAGTTTTTAGCAGATGGGGTTAAGTCTAAGCTGCAGTTTTGAAATGATTCAACCAGCAGTGACTTTATGGCTTTCGACAAAAAGTGGTTTAAATTACAATGCCTGGTAAAAGCCCATCAATCTAAATCTTGGCAACCGACTTTGTGAGGACTGCAAAAGCATAGCTGTACAGAGAGTGTAACCCTAGACCGAGGAACATTAGGTGTGGTGAGGATTTGCTGCAGGCTTTTAGCTCCCTGGTGAGTATAAGCATGTTTCCTTGGGTTTTTTGTCGATAAAGTTTGACTTTCTGCAGGTGGCACTCTTTTCTTTGTCTGTTCAGCCATAGTGGCTATCGCTGCTTATGCTAACTACCCAGTTCTTCTCATGGAGGACAAGGAAAAACTCCCACAAAACCTTTTCTGGGAAAGACCTGCATGGCGTGAACATGCTTTCAGAAAAGCTTTCAGGAACTGGGTATAGGTTTAATCATTATTGTGTTATATCAATCGATGATAGTTGCAAAACTGCCACAGATTACTAACATGCATATAATGTACTACCATGTTCACATAAATGAACTCTGAAACACTGAATGTTGATACTGTGTCCAAAAGCAAGATGACATGAGTGGGATTTAAAGCATCTTTTAAGTAAAGGTGGCCCTCTTTCATAGATTGGAAGCTTCCTATTGTCTGTGTCTCCTCCTGGTATGAATTAGTGCTCATTACCCTGCTGTTCCCTCCACTAAGACAACCCCAGCCAGTTACCATGGCACATCTCTATAAACAACAAGACGGATGCTGCTTTCAGTAACTGACCCGCTGGTCTGCGATGATGTGATATTGACACCGCCAAGATGAATCGGAACCAGCAGGGGATATCCAACTAAGAAAACCATTAAAGGGGTAAACAATGTTTCACAGCTTCAAGACTCCACTTCGACAACTTTTAGATAGTTTTGAGGACCGTGGTCAACTATTGGCAACTGTGAACCTTAAATCTTAATCTTTTTCAACACACTACTACAGCAGGATTTATCCTTACCTCATGTACAGCAATACTGTTTGGGCTTCCACATCTGCGACATCAATCTTAATCCCTTCTCCTCCTTCAAAGCCGACTTTCAGTTAAATTCACAAATCCATACTAACAACACTACACTCTAACAACCCGCAGCTCCCTAGATTAATCACCGTCAGCTCTCCGTAAGCTCTACTTGAGGTTTTCCCTCAGTAATACACTAATTCTCGCTCTCCCTGTTTGAACATGCATGTTCAAAGAAAGTACTTTTTCTACTTTTTTTGAACATGCATGCAAGATTTTCTGAACCAAACCACTCAACAAAATGTAGGAAGGGGTATCTACCTAGTTGGACATCTGTGGTGAAACGTAGCTTGTGGATCATACTGATCTTGAATGACTTATAGTGGTGGCTGCTCAGCATGTCCTGGACTGTGGTGATGTCAATAGGAGGGTCCTCTTCTGAGCTCTCCTCACCCCTGGAGCCTGGAGAAAGAAAGACAAAGATAAAGTAAAAAAAACAAACAAAAAAAAAACAAGATGAGGATAACGCCATTCCTGCAGTTCAAGCTATCCTTATTATAGGTGAGAAATAACTTCTCAACAGTTGTATCTACAACTCCTTTCGGGTTATGAAGTGAAGCTGGTCAAGTGCACCCAGCTGTGGAATCCGATACATAAATCGAGAGTATATGGCAGAGTGGAGCTGACCCAACTTGAATTATACTTACTGTTTTCCCTGACCAGGCAAAACTCCAGGGTGCTCTGGCTTTCCAATGTACAGTCCAGGTCCACAGCCACATTGGGCTCCGTCTGCCTCTCCAGACGATACATAGGACCTATGGGAAAACACCTTAATCACTGTTATGGCCTTGGACCCTCACGGAGGACAAGGAAAAACCAAGTTAGTCAGAAGAGGGCAACATCCGCTAACAGCTTCTCGGTCAAGGTCATGGATTTAACCCAAGAACTGCACTGAGCATTCTTGTTTTTGTCGCATTGCCTTAAACTGTTGCAAAGACATGTTGGTGGACAAACATACAGTAACAAACACACGTGACAATACATGTCCACGTAAACAGGATTGACGCGCAAAAAGGTTCCAACAAAATGATCAGCTTTTCAATCGTGTTAGCATATAGCATCTAGGCAGTCTTCCAGCGATAAATGTGATAGAGGGAAGAAAAGCTTGGCAACCTACTGTCAGCATCATTAACACTGCAGAAATTATTTAGCGTCCACAGTGCAGTTTTGTTGGGATATACTGTATTTTTGCTTGTGCGAAATGTATACCCTTTGCTCTGGTTTCCATTGCACAAAGAGGTGAACAGCAAGACATAACATCTGTCACATGAGCAGACATAGAGGAGGAAAGGAGTAGAATCCAGATTTAGTGCGCACGTGAAAACACACAAGCACACGCAAAATGCTCTTTGGCTCCTGTCACACTCATCAAGGGCCAAGGTCACTTCCTCTCCTCCACCTCAACCCAATCCCATCCCATCCCATCCACAAGCTCTTTTGGCGCAGACAAACAAAAGCCTGTATTCAGCCCACCTCGCTCCCTCTATCCATTATTAGATTCCTAACCTTCTTCCCTTTCTTCCCTGTGACTCCCAGCTCCTGTAATGGGGACCCATTTTTGGGTGACCTCTTTGGGTCTGCAATACACCATGATGCAATTATATCCCCTGAACAATGAACCCCCCTCCTGCCAAAAAAAAAGAAGAAAAAAAATAACTACCCAACAAGCCAGCCATGGGAATTGGCATCAGTTAGCTTTTATAATAGTAATGCCTTTACTCTTGTTCACTGCTTTGGAGTTCAGCTGAGCTATAAGCTTACTGTAAGGGAATACAGGTAAGAAATGTGACTTCTAGAGGCAATTGGGCAGCATTGAGATGATGCATGAGAAACTTGTATCATCTCTAAGGCCAAAATGCACTTATGTTGGTAATTCTTCAAGCAGTTAAAGGAGTAGCAGTCTCATCTAGAGATTAAATTAAGCAGGAACCGGCAATATGTACCAGGCACATTGCATTACATCTACAAGTGTAATTTAATCCAAGTTGTCCTTCTGAATCAATACATGTGCAGTCCGAGAGAGAGACCATGCAGGGGGGTACGCAACTCGCTTGTGCTATGTGCGCTCCCGTACACCGCAGCATTCTTATGATGTAAGATGGCCTGAACGTCCACCCGATAGGTAAAAGAAGGGAGGGCTGGGGTGGGGTGGAAAAGTGTGACTTATTTTCCTTTCCTTTCTTCACCACAAAGGGAGAGAAGGGGAAAAACAGATCTATATGAAAGCAGTCAGTCAAAGTAGGGCAAAGACTTTGGGCAATATTTACCCTTTTACAAATACCGTGGGTTTTCTAAAATGTCAGCCTGAGTTGGGGCGAGCCAGCAGCCACCGTGAGGAAGGAAAAAAATATGCCTCTGAGCCCTCCGGGAGATCCTCGACCAAAAAAATAAATAGCCACAATAAACAACATGCTAAAACCAGCTTTACTTGGGATTGCAAGCGTTACTGTGATCATCATCTGACCGAGAATAGCCAATCTGCTACCTGCTTTCATATCCAGAACTCGATGCCGCGCATGCAGGGTTTCCTCTCTTCTCTTACAGAAACGCTGCGAACCGTGAGGGTCACTGGCAGCGATGTGGAGTTGGAGGGAAGGAGGTAAGGATGGAGGGATGGCAGGGTGAAAGAGTGTGACTAATGGCAAACACGGAGAGTGACCTTTTCGAATCCTGCCTCGCACGGCGATCCGTGGCGAGTGGGTGAACCTCGGAAAAGGACAATTTGTGACCCCCAGGATTCAAACGGGCTGCAGTCCTGCTGACTAAAAATCACACGGGAGAGGAGACAAACGGTGTGCCTGTCTATGTGTGTGTGTGCATGTGCACGAACAGTTGGCTAAAACATGACTTTGTTAGTCCATGAACATGAAGAGGTCTCAAAGAGCTCACAGGGACGGCTGTGGCTCAGGAGGTAGAGCGGGTCGTCCTCTAATCAGAAGGTTGGCGGTTCGATCCCCGGCTCCTCCTGTCCGCATGTCCAAGTGTCCTTGGGCAAGACACTGAACCCCAAATTGCTCCTGATGGTCAGACCAGCACCTTGCA